>KZ072606.1:70570-84414 GCA_002091845.1 Anopheles cracens
CGTCAATCGCGCGCCGGCGTTCGTCCGATGATTTGGTGCGCTTCGCCGGCTTAATTTCGGATTCGTCCGCAATCAAACCGATGCTGATCATGCGGCGTACGATCGCCGGTCGGGTGAACTTCTTATCCAAACCCTCTGCAATGCTCTTCAGAGGATTCTTGTCCAGGCGCAGCTCATCGTACAGCACGCCCAGCTTGGCGTCCAGCTCGTCTGTCCATGCGCTGGCCTTCGGTTGACGGTTGCTTTTCTTCGTCGGTGCTTTGAACACCAGCCCCAGTTCTTTCAGCTTCTTCATGACGCCACGTCGGGTGCGATTTTTGTTGATCATATTATCCAGCAGCCAGTCGATTACATCTGCCATGTATGAAGGTGAGTTAAGTCTTGTTCGGAAACTCCATGACGAATCCCTCCCCCCGTTTCTTTTACCTTGATCCGTTTGTGGATTTTCCTGATTTTCCATGAACAACCGATGCAGCTCCTCTTCCTGCTGCTCGTTCCACTGCTTACTGAGTAATCCACCTCTTTTTCTGCGGAAATGAATGTAGGATCAACGAGGTGTGTTTCGAGGAGTGTTCTTTGTGCGGCATTGCTAATACTTACTGATCCACCTCGTTGTACACTTCATCGTAGCCTATCTCTATAGCGGTCGCGATGCGGGTCTGTTTGGAGAAGAGCATCTCGGCGAACAGCAGCCCACCATCGTCCGCTACACCTGTGAGCTGCTTTTGCTGCAGCTGACGAACGGTGTAAATCGCCAGACGGCGCAGCTCGGTCGAGTGTTCGTCTTCGGGCGCATTCAGCACGGTCTGGAACACGCGCAGTAACGACAGTTGAAACAACATCGACGGCATTTTGTGCTCGACGCAAACCCGGTACAGCAGCGTCACAGCCGCCTTGAGGCAGGGCGTTTTGATCTTCTCCCAGTCGGATAGAACGATCGTGCAGGCGTCCACCACTCGGTGGTCAACAAGCCTGAAGGAGACAGATATTTTTTGGAATGGTAAGCAGATTCCCAATAACAATCATGCCGGTTTGGTCGGTACAAGTGTGCTTACCGTTTTGAAAAGTCTTCAAACTTAAAATCCTTCTCTGTGCTGTACGCTTTGACTGGAAGTAATAATGTTTTTCATAATCGAATGAACATGATGATTGATTGGATAGATATTTAAATTTGAATACGATTTGATCACACTTATCACGTAGATTAAAATATTTCGCTCCACCCACTGAGACAATCGCAAACGTTTAGATAGTTCAGAGTAAGGCCTTAAAATATTACCTTCTGAATCTTCTAGCTCGTCCTCATCCTCCGACTCGTTAGACAGCTCGCCATCATTTCCCTGCTGATCAGCATCTAAGAGAAGGGAAAGAAGGAAGACAGTCACACACTGACATTCGGCTGATATTGTAACTTCTCCTCACCGGACGAAAGGTTAGCTGTGAATATTTCATTCAACGTCACCAGATCCTCATCCGGACTGGCCGTTTCCCGCCCGAAGCAGTCACTCGTCGTCCAAACTGACCTGTGCAAAAAGCATTAAACATTGTAAATCCACTGCCAGGAAAATGCATGCCAGTCATACAAGTGGCACGTTACCTGGCGGCGTATAGCATTTTAATCGCCTGTTCGTACTGTTTGTTGCGTAGCAACGAATGAATGCGCGTTACACAGTAACCTCTAGAGAACCGGACAGCAGAATATTAGCGTTTTGTTAGCAATCAGCAAAGAATCTCACCAGCCCATGGTACTTACGTCTGCTCGTCAATCGGAACGGACGATGCAGAATCGAAGGGTGTCGGCAGATCGCTCCGCAGCGGCTCGCTGTTTTCAAGCAGCGCCGCAATGGTCGGTGCTTCCTGCAGCCATCGAATTTCAACATTTTCCTGTTCCTCTTCGGCATTCTCTTTGCGTGACTGCTTTTTGGTCGTTTTCTTGCGCTTCGCCTTCACGCGCTGCTGGACACGCACCGTACCCTTGCAGAACCGCTGCAGCATGCTGAAGAACAGATGCGCGACCTCGACGACATCCCGCAGGTAGGACCTTATAACAGGATGCGGAAAATGTCAAAAATGAAACTGTACAGTCCCGGCCAGCGGGCTACCAAAGCGGACTTTACCGTGTGTGGTGCGATTGATTGAAGTTCGTCAGCAGATGGATGGTCGTTTCGCGGTATTCGACGACGTAAAAAATGTTGTTCTGCAGCAGCGACAGGAGCTCTTTCGCCTTCGCGTCGGGCGTTCTTTCCAGCGCGTGCATATTGTTGAGCAGCTCGCGATAGGTCTAGCGGGAGTAGAAAACACGTTTCAAGATTTTATAATGTTCTGTTAAATGTTTCCAAGTCATTCTGCTGCCATTTGTATTATGCGTGCGGAAGAACTGTAGAAAATCCAGTAAAAATCATATATTGATGTGAAGATCCTTTCCCAAACAACAAATGAAGCTCCTTTTACCTGTACAGCAAGCTGCAGGCGTCGTGCCCAGATCGATTTGCGCGTTTTGTCCGACACGACGTTATCGATATACGTTTCCAGACGCGTCACAATCCAGTGAAATGTATCCACGCTCAGAGATTCACTAAAAGGTACAACCAGAAGAAAAAAAAAACAATCAGCACCGAGCGATCCTTCTCCCATTTATTCCCATCTACGACTCACCTCACCAGCTCGATTTTGAACCCACTGAGCCGGTTAAACTCCAGGAAGAACCGTGTCGCCCACAGCAGATACGAGTCGTCGTGAAACTCCGAAACGGACGAGCCGCTCTGGTCGAGGTAGCGCCGTACCTGGCGCACCATGTTGTTGTACACGCGCAGTATCTCCATGCAGTACTCGCGCAGAAACAGACGCACCGAGAAGATGCTCTTCCGCTCTAGCGTCACCGATTCCTTCGCCTGCCGGAACGACGGCTTCTGGCGGGTCTTTTCCGTGCCGAGATCCAGGCGCATTATTTTGTCCAGCGACTGATGGCACACGGCGTCACTGTCCGAGATCGATTTGACGTTCGTGTACGTGTACGTACCGCGAAACCGCGAGTGGCGCGTTGATTGAGGCTTTCGTCCGGCTGCTGCTGATGCGATCGATGTGCCTGCCCCGGTCGACGGTTGCTGCCGTGCCTTTATCAACATTAGTTCGTCCGTTTTCTTCTCCGCGGTACTACGCTGCAGCGTTGCGTCGGCGAGATGAGCGGCCGCCTGTTCGCGGTAGACGAGGCTCACAATCTCGAGCGCGTGGATTAGAAACCGATTCTCGTCCGGCGAACCGAGCACGTACAGCACCATATCCAGTATACCGGCTTGATGGAGCGCCCACAGGAGGCAGTCGTGCTGGCTGGCGTCGTTGTCGAACCGTTTCTCTCTCTCCACGTTAGCCGGCACCTGCAGCACGTTGCGTATCAGTATCAGGATGCGCTCGATAATGAGACTGTCCGCTTCACTCCGTACTGACCAATCCTGCGGGTAAAAGAAGTTGTGAGTTTTCGTTCCCGGGACAATGATGGGACAGCGAAACGTACAGTGTGCAGAATCTTTTCCAGCCGATCGCCCAACACCGACCAGAAGCTTTTAACCGAAAATGCCTCCTTGTACTCCTCGCATATCTCGACCAGGCGCATCACCTTCCGCTGGCCCACGGCATCGCGCGGATAGTTACCATTGTACAGGAGCAGCGTGGGAAAGGATAGGTTGACGAGCAGCCGCAGCAGTACGTCCACCACGTCCGGTTTGTCGAAGTTGCTAATCACCATCGGGATCAGGTCCGTCTGCACGATACGCTTGCCGCCAATGTAGCGACGGCACTCGTGCGCCGGCCGGTCCTGCTTCAGGATCCAGATCAGGTGCTTCAGGCCCTGCACGGCCTCCGGGTCCATCTTGTACACATCGCCATCCATCCAGCCGAGCGTCGAGCAGACGGCATCGATGTCGGCAAAGTATGCACCCATTTTGCTGCGCTCTGAAACATTCGCCAAAGGATAATATTTTAGTACCAGAAACGCGGAGGAAACCTTATTTGTTTGAACGTACCTTTGTTTGTTTTTGTTTTAACGGTGTTTTGCTTTGTTGTTTTGGCGCGCAATTTTGCTGGGTCCAACTCTGTGTTAAGGCGGCTCTAGACGACCAGCAAGGGTAGCGACCCAAATACATTCCCCCATACCAAAATTGATACATCACTGGAAACCGAATTTGAGTAGTCGTTTGACAGTCAAGCAGTTCAAACTGAAACTTAATGTTTTTTACGTTTGATCAAAGCTAATCGGTGTTGGAATAATAACATAGGACAATTTTTAATTGCTGCTGAAGGGATGGTAAGTATTTTCATCACGTTTGCCGAACTTGGTTTCCAGTGATGTATCAATTTTGGTATGGGGGGGATCTATTTGAGTCGCTGCCATTTTGACGTCTATAGACGTCAGCTGCCTTCAGTCTTTCCAATGCAGCAACAAAGAACGAACGTATTGAAATTTTGTGTTGTGCTTATAAAAAGGTGAAAATGGATTAATCGACTAGCTGCAAAGCAAGCGCACTACGGTGCCCAAGTACACCCAATAATTATGAGAATCGACAAGTTGTGAGTATCGCCAAAGTGTATTTTCAACCAAATACCGGGACGTTGAATGGCAAAGAAACAGTCTGTGTCTGCGTATATGTGTGGGACAATAGGACGAAGGGCTGGGGACGCGGGGCAACATATTTGCTACGCAGCATACACACATTCCCACTGGGTTGGTGCAAACTGGCTGGCCAACAAGGGGCTGGAAGGGCGTGTGTATGTTTATGTGTGTGTGTGCAAATTGCATTAGAAAAACACAATATTTGGAGGTTTAGCGCGGTCAAAACTGGCCATAATTGGTGTCATTCGAGAGAAAAACAAAGCATCCATCGAATGGTGTATGTTATTTAGGAAAAGAGAGGGAAATTTATTTTGGGTATAAAATGATGTAATGTCCTATGCGCGCGTGTGCAATTCATGTTGGCTAGTGGTTCCTGCACAGCTCCCCTCCTCCCGCCCTTCTGAAGCGAGCATGCCATGACCAGCTAGAGGAAAACTAAAAACGGGTTTTAGCAATTCCACATCAGCAGTGCGGCTGAAAATTGGCTGGTGGGGAAAACTGCACTTGCAGAGAAACGTGTATGGTACGATTTCTTTTCGCTGTGTTGACCCACTTTTACTTGTTTAGTAGGCTGGCCGAGCATGATGTTTTGGACAAAACGCCATCAAAAACATGAGCCCCTGTAAGTTTTTAGGACCCATTTCACAACCTGTTTCCTACTTCAACCACGTTCCGACCCGGCGTCGTCGCTATAGTCGGGTGGGTGACGTGATGCATCTATTAGCGTCATCAATGCTTTGCGAATGACGAAGCAGTTTTTGGGGGCGTCCGAACGATGATACTTCCTCCCAAGCACATCGCCACGCAGCAGCGAGTGGGGGTGCGGAAGACGCATACTGACATGATCTCCAACCGGTCTCGTGAACTGAGTCATCATCATCGCAGCAAGCTTCTGGTGTATGTTACCAGGGCACGCCAACTTGGGTGTAATTAATTTACTAACGTCGAATGTCGAATGACTGCTTATCGAGAACATCGACCACGGTTGTTTTACTGCGAAGTGCGATGAAACGGCGATAAGAAATATGCCAGATGTTGTAGTATTTGTTTTGTACACCAGGGCGCGTTAGATTGGAAGACCTGATTGTGGTGCTTCGTTCGGGGATTTTTGTGCACTCGTCTTCCTATATTGCTGTACTTAATGGCCATTCAAAAGCATCGCTGCATACGGAACCTAACCGATTTCTTTTTCTTGTACCTTTTAGAGCCATTATGGCACCCCACACCATCAAAATGATGTCGCCAGCGACGGACACCACCGACTTTGTACAACAACAACTTTTAACATCATCCATCCTTGCCCAAGAGCAATTTAGCGGATCATCATCATCTAAACCTTTGCTAACCCTACTGGCCCGTCCCAATGCAATCCGCAACGATAATAATGGAGCTGCTGACGACTCCAACCACCTTTCCCTTGAAGATCGATTGGGAGGGGAAGATGGAGCCGTCGTCGCCCTCGGACTACTCCCAGCAAGGCTGTGCTGAGGAGGAGTCCATCTTTGACGCCGATACCTACGATTTCTGCAATGGTGCGTATTTCCCCCGTACGATGACTTGTTAGCGACCGATGCTCATACTGATGAATTTTTGTACTCGTTTCGCATTTTAGAAGCCCTGTTCAATAATGCTCTCATCGATTTAGAAGATTTAAAACCGGACCCGTCCGAGCTGCTGAAGGGAGATGTTTCGGAACTACCCGTTGGAATGCTGTCTGAAGAAGGTAGGAATGCGTTCACTTGTTGCATTGTAAAATCCACGTTTCCGTTGCCACCTGTCACAGCAGGATGTTTACATTTTACGGTCACGTTGCCGAATACGCGTGAATTGTTTTTTTTTTCTTTGCATACAATTTCACACGTGCGGTAACAGTTGCACGCTTTAATATTTTTTACGCTATTTACTGAAATTTATCTTGGTTCTTTGATGCACATCAGATAATATATTGTTTTAGTACCAGTAAGCAGTGTCTTTTTTAGCATTTTCATCGAGTATATCTCAGTGGAATGCAATAAAAAAAGTTTTCTCAGACGCAGGAAAGGCGAATCGTCACGTACATCGTGTCAAGTTCCTTCACTGCAATTATGAGGAAAGGAGATTAATACAAGGCAATAGTAGAGCACGTTTTACCATAGAAACATTTAACAGTTCTAGCTCCGCCGTCCGAGAACAGTAAGACAGTATCAAAAAGTATGTAATGTTGCCAATGAACAACTAATTGCCAAATCCCAAACAATTTCTTAACATTCGAGCCCAATTTGTAGCAATTTCTTCTATCGAGTGCGAAAGTAGTTTAATTTGGTTAAAATGAACACCGTAATCTCCAATTAAGGTAATGAAATCGTTGAACGAGTGTAGCAAAAAGACAAATCAATCAAATATTGCGCATTTAATAAAACCATTTCAGTTTATACGTATCTTTCGTAAGGACGAAAGCAAACAGATCATTTCATGGAGTTCATTCACTTTTCACTTTTATAAGTTCACTCCTATATCTATAATATTGCAGAGAATGTTCTCTTCTGGCTTGATTAGTAAAGAACGAGATCGACCACTTTTAACACTCGTACCATACTCATGCTTGTTCTACTCAGTTAATAATAATTTAAGTGATCCTATTGACTGATTTGTCTTTGAGAATACTTTGTTTAGTCGGAAAACAAATTTGTTATTTATTTTTTCTAACGCATTTATTTATCAACTTTAATGGAACATGTAGAATTTGATTAACCATGCTTATATTTTTCCTTTTTTCGAACTGTTCTTATTTTTTTCATTACAACCTTGTTCTTTTTAAGTTTTGCGTGCCAAGCGTGGTAGCGTCAAGCACCCGTGACAGACAAGGTCTAACCGGAAAGTATATTGTCAGTCACATAGTAATTAATGCGTTTTTATACTGTCGAGAGGATCACACCCAGTATAAAGCCAGTTTTCTATCTCTGCGTCAATTGAATAAGGACAGTGTCACTATTGAATGGGAGGAAAAGACCGATTTTGGACCAATTTTAAAAATGTAGAAAAATAGAATGGAGTTCAAAAGAACGCACGTTCAATTTGTCCATCCTGTAAGATGATGGTTAGCACTTTTTTCCATTACACCACACCACTTATGCATTCTTACCATAGCATCGTTTATTTTTGCTGAATCAGAAAAAAACGACAGGTTCAGTAGCTGATGAATCAAGTAAAAAAACCTGCTTCTGTGGCGGCGGCTGCTCCATCGTTGTCGGGTGGTGTGGTAGGGATTTTGATGGTTGTGGTGTGTATTGTGTTCCACTGGATGGTTTCGTTCGCTCGTTAAAGGGGCTTTTTTTGTTGCTCCTACTGTTGTTCGTCCCAAGTGGATTGTGGTTTTGATGGGGTCGTTTTTGTTTTGATTTAAATTTTCGGCCCCACGGCATCGGCACTTAAATCGGGTTTTCCTATCATCACCCGCTCACGCTTGCTACGAAATCCGTGCAATGGTGGTGTGCGTGTGCTACCGCGTAGCTCCTTTGTGCGATCACGTGACTGGTGCATGATCGCGTAGAAAGGAAGACATATGGTCGGATCCCTCGCATTATAGCTTATTTATTTAGATCCCTCCGTGTTCGATATGTTTGATTTTCCTATCTTCTACTCACCACTAGGGTTGATGAAGAAAGCGTTGCTATAAGGAAATTGCGGAATTTGTCCAGCGCCCATGGCAGCTCTCATCTGGACAGTACGCTTGGGAGAGACAATACATTCTTCGTGCATGCAATGCCGGGTAGTCTGGCGCTTTTTCAATGTACTTATGGAAAAGGTGCAGCATGCTAATTTGTTAACACTTAATCAATCATGATCACGCGGTTAGAATGATCCGCTTGTTTGCAACCGGTTCTCGGGTAGATTAGTCACGAATTGAACACTATGAGCCTAGGAATGATTACCTAACGTGCCTGGTGTGTCTGATTTGATCATCCGTACGGAGCTTAATGGATGTCCTCTTCCATGAAGGATCTAAAATAGATTCGAAACATTTTAACAGTCTTTCCAACAGTAGGTAATTCATTACGCCGAGTCTCCGGAGCTGAGTGAGTGAGCATTAATGCTTATCGTGGAGCTACCAGCGTTCCGCAAGGTGCGGTCCAGTTCGATTCCAGTTTGGAAGGGCTGGTTCAATACAGAAAAGGTGTCTAACCTTGACGAGTTTGCTTCCTGCACTGGTGTGAAGCATACCGCATGAGAACCCACAAAAGAGCATGGATTCCTTTTCCTCTACACGAAGCCGTGTCGCTCCGGGTGGATGCTGATAGCGCGCGTAACGATTAACGCCAATGTCCCCTTTCGTGCCCGCTCCCGTTCAACTAAATGCGCTGCTGCCGCTAGTGGAGCGTTGTTTGTTTCGAAAGGGTTTGTTGTTTTGTGACCGTAACGTGCAAACAATACCGTCAAAAACCGGTTCGAACAAAAAAGTACCTTCGCTGTTGTCGCTTCGCAAAGCTTGATGGGGAAAGGTATTATGGGGGAAACCCTGTCCCGGGTGTGTAGAGAGATTGTTGCATCTTACACTCGTCCGGAAATCCCTTGATTGATTTCCACCGATCGGATGGGAAAGGGACGTGATGTGACGTTTCGTCTTGTCTGTTGTCCGTGTCATGGTGGTGGCGTCAATCAGACAAGACGGGTTCTGCTTGCTTTTTTTCTCTCTCTCTCTTGTGAGTGTGTGTGACGAATGTGTTTAAAGTGATTTGTCTCAATATCAACAGCCGCCAGTAATATAACATGCTGCTCAATTTGCATATGCTGCTGAGCACACTCTCCTCCTCCGCACGCTATTGCAGCTGCCCGTTACGGTTGTTGATGTGAGTTTACATTGGTAAATGATAAATAATTTAAACGACTTAATTGAAGCATGTGATTGGGGATTTGCGTCGTCGTCGTCGTCGTCGTCGTTGTCACAACGGGTGGAGAGGGTATCAAAAGGGAGGGGGCGTTAGAATGTTGACGTGAGCTCGTATTTGATTCGCGGAATCCTTGTGCATATTGCAGATACAGATAATTCGTTCCGGATTTTGAGGAATCCGCTTTAAGCTACAATGTTCAATGATTTCTTTTAAAAGACTTCTCCTTGTGACGCATCATCACTGCAATCGTCTTGCAGAAGATCGGTTCCAACTGCTCACTTCCGGGATGGGAAGATGCAATGCAACAACAGATCGCTCAGAGTCGATTGGTGCGTCTTTGCGATTTGGTGCACCTCGTGCGCGCTCTCTTTCTCTCCCTCTCTCGCTGCCGGTGTGATAAGACAGGCGAGGGCAACCTTAATGTGTGCACACGAGATGACCCCTGCGCTAGGATCACTGTTGTGATCTTTGGGTTGGAAAGTGGAATACAACATGATCTCACCAACGCATCCGTTGCTGCTGCAAGAGCAGCAAATTGTGAGCTTCTTAAGCAATGCAGAATCGAAACATTATTGGGGCGAGTAGCTATGGGCAGAAGAGGCAATTAAAGAGCGCGGATGGCGGCCGCTATCGCATTCGACCTATTGTGCGTGGTGATTGTTCATTATTACCCAGCACCCTCTGGCATAGATGGGCTCTTTACGAACTGTGTGTGCGCGGAACTGTGTATCTGTTGTTGCAAAGGATTCAAACTGCCATTAGATGCTTAGGTTTGCTTACAGCCAATGTGTTTCAAAAGGCACCTCCCGACGGCTTCCAGCAGTACAACGGTCAAGTATCCGTTGCATAAGTCGTACCCTGCGCTAGGATCACTGTTGTGATCTTTGGGTTGGAAAGTGGAATACAACATGATCTCACCAACGCATCCGTTGCTGCTACAAGAGCAGCAAATTGTGAGCTTCTCAAGCAATGCAGAATCGAAACATTATTAGGGCGAGTAGCTATGGGCAGAAGAGGCAATTAAAGAGCGCGGATGGCGGCCGCTATCGCATTCGACCTATTGTGCGTGGTGATTGTTCATTATTACCCAGCACCCTCTGGCATAGATGGGCTCTTTACGAACTGTGTGTGCGCGGAACTGTGTATCTGTTGTTGCAAAGGATTCAAACTGCCATTAGATGCTTAGGTTTGCTTACAGCCAATGTGTTTCAAAAGGCACCTCCCGACGGCTTCCAGCAGTACAACGGTCAAGTATCCGTTGCATAAGTCGTAGACGAACGAAAATGTCAAAGTCACTTCCTCACAAAGCGTCGCGCGTCCAAAACGGAGTGGTGTCCAAAAACATCGATAGCACCAGACCGACCAGACGGTAGCCTCGAATAATTTAACAGCTTCAGCGGCAGCAGTAAAGGCCCATGGCAAACAGGTGACCCAATCGCGACTCTCTCACTCCCTCTCTCCCTCTCTCTCACACACTCCATCGCAGCCTCGAGGAGGAGGACTTTCACTGTGATCTGGTTATTCCTGACGTGCCTGCATCATCAGCGCCGTATAAAAGCGTATCTTTCGCTGCGTGTAGCGTATGGTCCTTCGCCGTCCCAACCCTAGCGTGGTGATGAGAACTGGAACCTGCTTATCGCAGGTCACCAAAAGAACCTGTTTCCAAAAGAAAAGACGCACGCTGACCATTGTGCAAAACGCAGCGGACGGGAGCCCATTAGCCTTCGAGGCACCGGATAGGATAGTGTAGTGGCGTGTTGGAATACCGGTAAAGGGATTTTCGGGAAGTGGTCGAACGGGTTCCGACGCGCACTCTCCAAGGCGGTGTGTCGTCGACGCATGCGCAGCACCCATTTTGGGACCCTTCAAAACACCACGGGGTGAAGTGTTTTGTGTGAGCCAACCCCACGGATTTTGGGACAACATGACAAAGAGCTTTCCTGCCGGGGAGAGGGCCCTTGCTATCTCGAGATGAGGTGATGTTTGTCTTGTGGGCTCGTTGGCAAGTTGTGTGTAGTCCGCGACTCATTAACTCACGCCACTTGTTGTGGTGTGCGTAACTACCCGAAACGGGGTGTCTGATCGGAGTTGGCTGTGTGGTGGTAGGATTAAGGGTTGACGCACCGTTGTCATTGGCGTCGTTTCAGCGCGCTGATTAAACGCTGATAGTATTCGGGCTCTGCACTGTACAGAGCCCCTGCTGGGTAGGCACTTTTGCGGAACCCCAGCGCACACCATAACCGTGACAAAGCGGGTGGTGGTGGCCATCTTGTGATGGTGGTTGTTGTCGTCGTCGTCGAGGTAAGCCTCCCCGTATAACGCACACACACCGCTGGAGGAGGCGCGAGTTTTTAGCACGTTTGTGTTCGTTTCGGGCGGCAATCAACAGCAGCAGCAGCAAGCCCTCCCCACACGGGATGAGGAATCGAATGTGGTCGATCATCGCGGGCAGTGCGTTACAAGCGCGCACCACCTCTTAGAATCGCGGGCCGTCACCACCAACACCACCACGAACGGGCGCCACTGTTTGCCTCCACGCGCTGTTCCGGCGCGCTCGAGAGTCTCGTCGACGGACGTCAGTTGCGTTCAGACCGCCGTTTAAGTTGTGTGTCCGCGTGGTTGCCTTTCGCGCGCCCTATTAACTTCTTCTACGCAGTTGTCTTATTCGCCAGTGTGGGCTTGTTGTTTTGTTGTTTTCTCGTTTTGCTTGCTGTGCTCTTGAAGGTGTTTCTTCCGGTGTGCTATTTGTGCGTGGTGGGGATCCAGCAAGAGGCGAAAACGCGCCTCTTGAGCCGAAAGCAAAAGTGAAACGGAGTTGATCCTGTGGTGTGTGTGTGTGTGCCGCGAAGTTGACCGCCGGGCGGTGCATGAGGAAGATAGTTGAGCGAGCGTTCGCCTCCGGTGGAGCCGTACCGGGACCGGGAAGCTTGATGTAAACGTCGACACGGCAACGGCGCTGATTTCGTGTGTCCCCGTAACTGACGGAGGTGACGGCAAAATTCGGCATACACTGCTATCGCTACCACCCGCCTAACTAGTTTGTTTGCCTGTTTTTTTGTTGGTGTTGTTGTTGGTTTGCTTTAAATTTTAGTACACACTCTAGGTGTGTGAAACCAATCTCGATCGAAGCGCTTTCATCGGCGTTCTAGTCCCACGACGGTCCCTTCTCTCTCTCTCTTTCGTTTTCGCCCGGTTTGGGCCCGATCCTTTCCGGGGCGCCGGATTGCGTTTGGAATTGGCTTGGAAGTCTCTTCCCGGGATATAGTAGCATTAGTAGGGAGCGCCAGTTGTCCAGTCAGTGAAATTCTTTCGTGCCCATATTTCGACCTACATCCCTGGTGGATAGTTGGTAGCAGCGCAGATTAGCCAGTAGCTAGTTCCCCCTATAGTGATTGTAACGTTTAACCCTAGGAGTACGATTGTGTGAGATTAATTTTAGATAGTACACACAGCGACATTCGATTGTCCTGGGCACTTGTGCATGAGTGCAGGCGACAGGAAGTAATAAAGCAAACAGTTCAGTTGCAGCTTTTTCGAGTAGGTTATATTGTAGAAGCTATTGAAGCCAACGATAGGAGGCTAGACATTGGCAGACGATTCACTCTCGAATTAAGTGAAAGGGAAACCCAAACGCAGTAGAACGTAGCGTCAGCGCCAGTCACCAGTCGCAACACTAACACGGAAGCGTTTGTACTCTCAGCGGCAGCAGTAAAGCGCACTATTTGGACCCAGACATGATGAATGCCTACGGTTAGTATGATATGCCTCCGTTTCAGATCTTCTTTCAGGCGTAAACTTCCGTCCTGAATGAATGGTAACAAAAAGCTGACGGCGCTCATCGCCGCCCAGTGTCTCTTGCGATGCAAAACGAGCCAAACCAAGCCGTCGCTATCTGCCCTGAGTCGGTTATCAGTTTTCGCTGCCTGCTTCCCATTTGTGGAGTGGGAATTTTTGAAGATCCACACGGTGGGAAGGCGCGCGAAGAAGACACACTTTCGAAAGCCACGCATTGCGGATGAGCATGATGTCGAGCGAGTGCCGGCTTCTTGTTGTTTACCGGGGATTTGTTCGTGCCAAAACCGCTGATAAAGTATACCGAGTGAAGGCAGCAGCAGCGTTGCAAGAAGAGTTTCTGTTTTTCAGCTCCCATCAGTCTGTTGTTGTGGTTCTAGACTACACCACACACGCTTTATGTTTGGCCTTATTCAATTGATTGACATTAGTAGTCTGCCGGTGATGGCACGCACTGCTTCTGAACTGCACAGCTGCGATTAGGGTGACGACGGACAGTTTGATTAGATTTCGTCCGAAAATTAGGTTACCGATAGAGGGCGCCGTCGGACGTTGATCGCACAGCGCGATGAGTAAGC
>KZ072606.1:108455-121575 GCA_002091845.1 Anopheles cracens
CTTGTTTGATTTTCAGGCGTCTTAGAAATAGGAAGGGTGCGAGATTCGGTCGGGTTCGTTTGATCTACCGGAAGATCGAAATCTGCACGAGATGGAGCTAGAAAATATTTCTTTTCTCCCTCGTGGGAAAAACGAAAGACTGAATCTCTATCTTTCGACATCGAAGATGAAACAAATACTTGTTTTTCCGCTCATGTATGTTTACTGATTAAGATCAATGGCAAGCCAGCCGATCGGCTTCCTTAAAGTTTTGCTTTTATTAAAACTTTGGCAAGATTTTTTTAATTACAAGCCTTCCTAAAGATGTGTATGAAGAGGCCTATAAAAATGAGTTTGAAATATGAATGGCTGTAAAAACCTCTCGAAACAATATCACAATATTGTACTGTATTGACTTCAGCTCGTAGCAAATGTATAAATTATGGAAATTTTAGCCTTTTCTAATAAAATTCTCGTTCGTACAGGTTTGAGCTGCATAGAATAATAAGAATAAAACTGTTAGTGATCAACCTGCGACGAAATGTTTCATAAATCACCCCCATTCACACGCCTAATTCAACTCCAGATCGCAACCCAGATCGCAAGATTATCGTTTTCATCTGACCTAATCCGCCCATTGTCCCATCGAATCATCCCCTCTCCCGATCTGGTTGTGGGTTTTTTGCCTCCCCCGGGTCGGGTTCAACGTTGAAAGTTTTCCCCTACCCTACAGCGTCAGCGAGTAAGCCGCGTACGTGTGCTCATTTTGGTTTCATTTCATTTTTTCTTGCCTGCCTCATTCGCTCGACGTGCACACACTAATGATTGACACATGATGGCAGCATGCGGAAGTGTGGGTACATTACGCGGGAATGGGAAAACTTTTTTACCCCCGGGGCGGCACAAATCTGCGGCAGAACGTGGCCGAACGCCGGCGGTTTGGAGGACGGCAAAGTTTTCGAATAAAAATCGTTCGGTAAATAATGACGATTATTAGCTTTGCGTGACACTGCCGCTGGATGGCCTTTGGCACTCGCCTCGGTGCGGTCCTATCGGGGCGTTGTAAACGACCGATGAGAATGAGATTGAGATTAGTGGTCGGTTTGGACGGACGGGATAGTTTCGCACACATCCTTTCCGCGGGGGTTTCGGTTTCCTGCCGAGGGTGGGACAATTTTTAAGCTGATTTATTATAGCTGTACCGTATCGGGACAAAAGACTCCCCTTTCACAGCTCCAGCTGCTGTGTGCATGCTCATGTCCATGCTTGCCACGGTGCGCTTGCACTTTGTATCTTTCTGGACGGCGACTGGCGAAGGGCTCCCCGTTCTATACACGACCGGGACCGCACCGTCGAGTGTGGCCGACTCTTGGATGGCCCGGTTACAAGCGCCACGACTAAAAGGGCACGTGGTTTATGTGAGAGTGTGGTAGAGCGAGAGAGATAGAAACGGTGACATAAATGGACCAAAGGAAGGATGAGCGGAATTAAATCACTTGTCCGGTGTCTGGCTCGTTGGCGCCTGACCGATCGTTGTACTAATTTTCCGTTAACACCGTCTGCCGCCCCAGTGGCCAGGCGGTGGTTTCGCCTGGGTGTAACGTGCAACCTACAACGTACCTTTTTACGGCCTTGGAGGGTTAGTGATTTCACGTTTGCCAGTATCCGCAGTGTAGCACTAGATTTCGTGCGGCATTGTTCGGGTGAATACGTACGCAACGTTTGTAGATATTTCGCTGATTTCAACGAGCGTTTACTGTGAAAAAGAGTTTACGGAAGGTACAGGGTTTTACACTTGTTGCCTTCAACGATGCTCCAACAGCTTTCAACACTTCATACGAATCACATTTCACGCTTGTCACTTGAGTTCTTAACTCAATGTAATCGAAATGTTTGTGATGTGTTTGAAATGCTCATTTTTAAAATGCTTTTCGACACTTGTGTCTTTTTCTCAATCCGATACTGTAAACGCATACACTTACTAAGCCACCCCGATGGCATGCGTCAAACGTCAAACGTACTCGAAAAATGTAAACAAACCTAGACGAATCGCTCTTTTCACATAGGAAATTCGCGTTTTCACGTGCAAAAAGTGTCTTGAATCATCCAGAAAACTATTTAAAGTATATCACAAACATTCCAAATCGACTGGCTTGTAAGTATGAATGTAAACAACTCACACCGCTTGGCACGTATCGATACAATCTTTCCCGACAGAACTTCCCACACCCCGTGCCTGCCGGGAACGAGCATGTAAGTAAAAGCCTTCGCACGGCAAATTGCGCAATTGGATGTGCATTTTATTAAGCGATTTGTGCTTTTAATCTACGTCTTCCGAACGGCGCGCGTAAGCCGTTCCCACAGGTGATTACTCAATTGGGTCCGCCTGCTCAAGAGGAGTCAACCGACGCGCGAGGCAGCGTGAGGACGCCGTCGCCGTTGTAACAGCTCATGTTGTAACGGTTACATTATTTACCGTCCGGGGGACGAATTCCGTCACGAATGCCGACCGGAGGAGGTGGCACAAATTTACATACTCACCTGCTGCATCCGGCAAAGGACAAAAGCACGCCGTCATCGGTGCAGCGTTCCGGTACGTGCCGTGCCCGGGGCCCAGGGTGGTGTACTATTGTTTTCCCGGTTTCGCTTCTCCATCGGTGGCGGTGGCAGGCAAATTAGTCCCGGGCGATGGTTATAGGGATGCGAAGGGTCGCGCGATTCCGATTCCGAGTCTTTAGTCCGATTAGAAGAGCTGGTATTTAACACCGTCACCGGAGGTGTAGGCACCATTGCATGCGTTCGTTTGATGAATTTTATGCAACAACATGCTTGCTCTGCGTGCACGCAGAACGGATAACAACGGCTCTGCCGGTTGGATTATCCGGAGAGCTCAAGGATGCAAACGTGTTGCGTGATTCGTGCGAGGTAGCGTTGTCACTCTGATTTCCTCGAGGAAAACGAAGGGAATCGATAAATGCAACCATGTTATGCCAATGCATTGCTGGAAGCTTACACAACGTATGAAATTGCTTGGATTTTGCAATAATATTATTGCAATATGCAATAACTGTTTTTAATCAGGGTTATATTATGAAGAAATTATGAATTCATCAAATAAAAACCCAGTTCTACAAAAAAAAAAATCGGAAAATCTGAATTTCAGACGAAAAATCTAAGATGCCAAGACGTTGCTATGGAAACAGTGCAACTAAGCAAAAAATAAGCTCTCATTTTAATAAGCATATCTTTAGATGCTATACTAATAGACAATATTCTCCATTTTCCATTTGTTCCTTATAGCAAATGAAAGTATTTGTAGTTCCCATAATTTCAATCTAGCTTATGGCAGATTTCTTTGTGCTATTTTCCAAAAGTCCGAGCACAAAATGCATTGTGGAACATAACATCAAATTAGCGAAACAATTTAGCAGATTCCACCGAACGGGAATTGAATCTCCAGCGTGTCCTAATTTGCTTGAAAGGCAACCACCTGCAAAAAATATCCAAATCGGTGCGGTTGAGAGTAGTTTGGATGATTTCGTCTAAAGCACCAGCACTATAAACACCTCCCACACGTGCCCGAGAACGCTACCCACGCGTGTTGCGTCGGATCAGTGGAGCAGCGTTTTCGTTTGGCACGAAAAACTATGTCACTTTATCCACTCAACCAACTACGCCGGTGTAGGTGAATCCGAAAAGGGACGAAGCGGAACAGCCATGTCGCAGTGCGAGATTCCCTCCCCGCAGTAACTTCCCCGAGGTTTGGTTCAATTTAATTTTCCCAACCGCCTTTGCGTTCGTTTCCTTTGCGCCGTGGCCGTGGATGTTGTTTCGTTACTTGAAGGTTTTTTCGGATAAGTTTCCCGTTCAGCGCCAACAGCGAAACCTGTTGGAAGATGCAAATCAGAGCGACGGAACAGTAACGCTATCGGGGCCACTTTCGGTCGTTTCGGACCGGCTCGCCAGCAGCAGTTACTTCACACCGTTCAGAAGTCCGGGCGGGCGACTTGTTGTGTTGTGTGCGCGATAATTTGAATACGTATGTGAGTTTGGGAAAGTTTTGCCGGCTCGCTGTTCAGACAACGACCCTCGAGCGTTTTACCCCTGGGAGCGATGGAAGTTACAGATGTGTCGATAAAACGTGTTCGATAGTTGGATAGTTATGTAAACGATTGCTTTCAAATGTAACGTTTAGCTGTTGATTTGAATATTGCTGAGTAGTTTGTTACACCTATTTTCAGGTCCAGATGGATTGGAATGAATGTCTTACTATGTTATGGATATAATTAAGTTAGGTTAGGCTCAGTCATAACATAAACTAATCGTGTACGACATCATGATTAACTACATATCCTGCATTTTAAATCCCTTATATCGTACCATGGTAAAATTTGCACCCCAAAGCTTCTCGGTCATCTCGCCTGTACATTGACCTTAAAAAAAAGCACACGTACACGCATTCGCACGCCCCAGAATGGTGCGGCCTGCGTTCCGGAAGACATTTCCGTCCGGATGCCAATTTAAGCACACGCGACATGGCGCTCCCGACCTGACCCAGTCTGACGTATTTCGCCTCCAGCCTCCTGCTCCACCTCAACCTGCGCCCGCCAGTTCAATGGCTTCCCCACCGCCTGCCGGTACGCAGTGAGTGGCCGTGTTATGGGATCGTGTCCGTCCGTTTGTTGTTTCCCTCTGGCCGGCGTGCGAAATGCACGAAACATTGCAGCGAAGCTGCACCTTCGGCGAAGAACCTCCGTCATTCCCTTGATGAAACTCACGGCATGACATCCTGTCCGGCCTCCCTTCCCACCCACCAGCCGCAGGCGAACCGGAGAAACGACCGAAAGGACACCCGCTGAGTAAACGTTTCTAATTTTAATGTTGTTTCTCTGTTCTGGGCAGCTTCCGTGTAGGGTTTTGGGAAGTCCGAGTACGTGAACGTTTGTCGTCGTCGTTCCAGTAGCCCACGTTCAAGCATTGTACGCTCGACACAATACCGAACGGGTACGGGTGGTGAATGGAAGTGTTTTTTTTTTGGTCTGTTGTTCAGTGCCTTGCAAACGATTTTCGAGCGAAAACAATCGATTGACGAGGACGGAGTGTTGTGTTTTGCGTATTCCAATAGCCGAAGGAAGGAGGAATCAGAAAAATACCCTTGTCATGAGAGGTGGTTTCAAGAGTTTCTAATATTTTGTTCGAAAGCTCACTCTTATATCACCATTTGGTTACTTGAAACGAAGACTTCATTTTACATTTTTTGAATATATTGAATCTATCTTTTTTTTTACTGCAAAATCAATCCGAAACGCTCGAGGTAAACTCGCTTCGTACATATTCTATCGGGCGAAAATAAACATTCTCCCCAAACACTATTTGTTCGATCGGTTTGCAAATAAGGCAAACAAGTTTTCACCCCAGCCCAATCCTGCTTGCGCGCAGATAAGATTATTTCACCACCACCGTCACAGTGTGGTACGTTTGCGAACGAAAAAATAAAGCACCCTTATCAAAACAGCATAAATCGAGCGGGGGAGTAAAGCCCACCTCGCCCCCAAAAAAAAGAAACAGAACGAAACGATAACGCAAAAAGAACCACCGGGAGAAGCGTGGAAAAGCAGCTCGATAAGATTTTATTACATTCTCGTGTCACATTATCATTATTATGCCACGTCGGTCTGTCCCGTGCGGCTACGTTCTGGATGTCGGCAGGCAAAACCGCCACAACAGGACGCAGAAGAATGTCCTGTCGCGGATGTTCTGTACTTGTTGCATCGGCTGGCGAACACTGCGTCACTCGCTGCCTACATTCAGGCGCTTCGAGTACGAGCGCGACCAAAGCGTTGCCGTGTCTGCGATAAGAGCCGCCGGCACACTGACTGGGCCGGATGGTCGGATGGTGTTGTGTGTTCGGGTTCGGTCCGTGTTCCGAGCCGGGCTCGGTCCCGGGAGGGGAAAACACGAACTTCACATTGGTGTTGGTGCCGACCCGACACGACCCCGACGTGTTTGCGTACGACGGTGACCGGTGCTGGGCCGCAACACAGAATTGCTGAGGTTCGCGCCTGTTGCGTTGGCGTATGGAGCCAAGGCGGTGCTCGGAGAATGGGTGCGCCGAGAACCGTGGAGATGGGGGAAGGTGGAAGATTGACTCTTCAGAACATTCAGAAGGAGGCGCTTGGTGGCTTACGTCGACGGCTGCGACTTCGATCAGCATCGGGACGAGCGTTGGTCGCTCGAGCAAGACGATAGGCTAGATTCGATCGTTTTCTTCGAGTAGGAGGTGGTTCGGTTTTTGGGGCCCGAGATGCTACAGAGAGCTGTTCTAATGTTTTTCGTGCTGTCTAATAAGGATTTTTCTATCATCGCCATCTACGTATATCCCAATGAATCTATTTTCTTTACAAACGAACTTCTTTTAAATACTTTTAAAACATTTCAGTTGGCAAAAACTATAAGGATAATAAAGATAATAAAGATCTGAACCAGTTAACAGAACTTTAACCAGAATTCATCCAGAAATTCCGTTTTTTTTAAATAAATGTGTTATTCTTTTCACTCGGATTAGTCTTTGCACGACGAAACTCTGAAACAATTTAAAAAACAAACAAACAGCATAGCTGCCACCTGATACAAATTATTTGCCCTGAAAGGTATGCAATTGGCATTACACGAACGCTTTATAAATTTTGTATAAAGACTCTACTAGCTAGTTCAATTGAAAGGCGGGCGAAAAGAACGTTCGTGGTGAAAATTGCATACTTTTGGGCGCATACAAGACATTTGCGCCAAATGTATGCAACATGTCAGCTCTTCATTACAACGCTTCATTTTTCGTTGGTCGTTAACTCTAGTTTTTGAAGAAAAAAATCATCTTTCACTACTATTGCCTGGTGAGCGGTTTAAACTTTCAATTCAAGATCGAACCCGTCCCCGCAGCTCGTCGGGCGTGAAACAATAAATCATAATGCGCGTGGGACGCAAAAAAGCCATTAATCCTTTATCTCCCGTGTCTGGTGAAGCCACCACGCACGCAGGACCCCGGTCGTGCGTCCGGGTTTTGCGTGGAAAATCCACCACGAAACCGGCCAAACAACAAACGGGCGCCCGTCGTGGCGGCGAACACAAAAAGCGCCAAAGAAACGCTAGAACAATACCTGCGGCAGGCAAAAAGTGAAAGCCCGGTGGAAACCCCGCGTGGCGACCGCGACCGCGTAATCCGGTACGCGACAACTGTCCCGAGCAGGATCGCCAAAAATACCGCCAGCGAATGGTTCCCACGCACCGTGCGGCTCCCACACGCGCTGGAAGATGCTGTACTGCGCTCTCTCGCGGCCGGCTCGGGTAGGAACGCGCGTAGGCAGCCGCCGGTGGACTCTTTCTAGCCAACCACAGCGCGAGTGCGACCGGCACACATCGCCATCTCGCGCTTCCCGCACGGCACAGTGTGGCCCGAGCCAACCGCTCGCCACCAGGGAGCACCCGAGCAACCTCTGCCGCGCTCTTCTACGCGCGTTGCTTGCTGAACGGGAAGAACGCCCGACCGGAAAACCCGAAACAACGAACGACGAACCCGACCCGACGCAACAGGTTCGGTTGGGTTCGGTTTCAGTGTGGGGGACAGTGGTTTTTCATTGAAGCGCTGTGTATGTGTGTGAGTGTGCGCACGGAGGACGGCAGGATACAGGCGCCGTCGGGTTCCAACGGCTCGAGAACCTGTTGCGAGTTCGGGGGGCGCTCTATCAACAGACACAACATAGAATCTGCTCCACGAGGCGCCATCGCCAATAGGGAGCAGCCGCCAGGGGTAAGGTAAATAGAACGGCTACGTGTTGCTTCCGTGGAACGTTCCGTGTCGTTCAGTTTACGTCCAACAGTTGCCTGTTGCACATCAACCCGATGCACTAGCGGCGTATTTTGGACGGCTTACGGCAGAATTCGGAACGGTGGCTCAAGTCTAGATTGAATTAACGGACAGGTTGTCGGACTTGGCTCCGCACAGGTGATCCAAGTGTGCGTCGGAAGGTGTTGTGAAGGTGATCAAAATAAACAACAGCAAAAAAAGCATTGTGTCAGTGTGCATCTCTCACGTGCGCTGAAGTCAAGCAGGAGACCCTGGTGCACTCACCTGTTGCTGATAACGTACGTGACCAAAGGCCCGATCTGGACAAGGTTCCCGTGAAAGTGTACCGAGAAGAGTAGCAGTACGAAACGACATCACGGCCAGGTGAAGTTTGAAGCAAGTTTTCGAGAGTAGCTTCCCACAGAGGACGCGCTTCCAGCCCCGTGATTGTGCCTACCACAGCCTACTAGGACTCTCAACAGAACTTTGACATTTGATGCCAATTAGAACGTACGTGCACGTACGCAC
Organism: Anopheles cracens; assembly: GCA_002091845.1. Classification (NCBI taxonomy): domain Eukaryota; kingdom Metazoa; phylum Arthropoda; class Insecta; order Diptera; family Culicidae; genus Anopheles; species Anopheles cracens. The sequence continues at coordinate 116,803 of KZ072606.1, forward strand.
CGTTCTCCCTGTGAGTGCGGCCAAGAACTATCACACAATCTCCTAAGCACTTACCGACTACATCCTACAGCCCACGTGCCGGAATCGTCGTCGTCGTGTCGCGAGTGTTTAGTGAAGTGGCAGCGGCAGAGTTTTCCATTAATAAATTAAACTGCTAATTAGATAATTTCCTTCCGACTTCACGACTTCACGCTCATCCACGGTGGAAGATGCCACCGGTGGGCGAACCGGGACAAACCAACACTGAAGGTAGGCTATGAGGTCTTTTTTCCCCTGCACCGCTTTCCGTCCCCGGTTTCTTCATAGTTTATAGTGCTGGTTTGTGTGAGTGTGTGTTTTTTTATCCTTGCTCACTTGCCCTCATCTCCCAGTCTGCAATGCGTGTGGGAAGCCGCGTCTTGGGAGGTGTCTCTTTTTTTTTTAATATGTCCGAATTTGATGACTATTTTTTTACTATTTTATTAAAACTAGATAGGTACGGGAACAACATATTGAATGCAAACAAAAGGTATGCGACGAGTAATAGTCACGGCCAATATTCTTTTAAAATACTAGGGATATCTGTTACGTTTAGAAGTGGTCCGCGTCCGAGATGATAACACTCTTAAGTAATCATTCAGTACAGTGCAATTTGGCACAAGTTAGTGTAGGCTAATTAATTAGATTGTTCATCATTTTAGCCACGAATATGTAGCAGTTTACATACATTAACGTCATTACGGTATCATGTTTCGTATGTCAAGATTAAGCCAAACATTAGGCACAAGCACAAGAATCTTCTTCATTTTTCATCGCCGAAAATTGAAATAACACTGAAGTAACATTGTCATCACAGCCTAATTAATTCCTACCGTGATTAAGACATCCACATGGAATGATAAATATTTTTTCCTCCTCCAACGCGCTGGAAATTAATTGTCCCTGCGCCGAGAACGTTAAATAATTACACACGCCACACGTCGCACGGTCCGATTGTGGGCCCATCATTAGCATCATCCTATCATTAGTATTCTTAGGCATGCCAAACCATATTAGCACCCTTTGCCGGTCGTGCTGGTGCCAACGCGTGGATCATCCTTTGCCCGAGTCATCGTCCTTCCACTGGGACGACGCTCATCCGCTGTTCGCTTCCATGTGTCCGTGTGCCGTGACGAAGAATACATCTCGCGCAAGCATCGTTCTGACGCCAGACGGACGACGACGACGACGACGGCGGACTCGCGTAAGATTCGACGGTTCTCGTGGCCGAAAAAAGGTGATAAACCGAAGTGTTTGATGCTGCTGCTGCCGCTACGCCGTTCATTTGTTATTCTGTCAGAACGGAAAAGTTAATTAAGTGCGGTTGAGTGGTTGGCGGTTGTTTTTTTCTCTCTCTCTGTCGCGCTTTTTCGTGTGCCAAATGCTGCGGGTGCTGCTGGTTCAGCGCCGTTCTCATTAGCATTTCGGTCGTGGGCGGCGGGAACAATTCAAGCCATAAAATGGAGTTCGTTTTGTTTTGTTTGTTGCGTTAAATTAAAACTGGTAAGGCGCTGGTCAGCAGCTGAACTTGTCAAGTTGATAGAAACAACGGAAACAGATCGGTTAGTACTGATAAGAAGAGAAAACATTCAAATCACTGTTGCGTATGAGAACTTTTACTTTGTCGAATATGTTCCGGTACTTACGAAATAGTTTAGCCGCCCTGCTTGCTAGCTTTCAGCTTATTTATTTGGTGTATTTCCCATCATTCCCTCGTATCTTTGTAAAAAACAGGCCAAAATGCAGTTCTGATGCCAAAACTGTCTACTGTCTCAGAAAAATTGCTTTCTTAGAACATGTTTGTTAAATTTCTCACATTTTATTACTTCTTGCTATGTTTTTTTTTTAATATGTCCGAATTTGATGACTATTTTTTTACTATTTTATTAAAACTAGATAGGTACGGGAACAACATATTGAATGCAAACAAAAGGTATGCGACGAGTAATAGTCACGGCCAATATTCTTTTAAAATACTAGGGATATCTGTTACGTTTAGAAGTGGTCCGCGTCCGAGATGATAACACTCTTAAGTAATCATTCAGTACAGTGCAATTTGGCACAAGTTAGTGTAGGCTAATTAATTAGATTGTTCATCATTTTAGCCACGAATATGTAGCAGTTTACATACATTAACGTCATTACGGTATCATGTTTCGTATGTCAAGATTAAGCCAAACATTAGGCACAAGCACAAGAATCTTCTTCATTTTTCATCGCCGGATTTCAGAATGTCCACTTCCACATTCCCGGTGCCGTGCCGTTTGCCACAAACCCAAAAAGCTCTGGGATTCAGATTACATTTTAGCGAAATATTTCGTTGTTTGTATGTGTTCCCTTTCCATCTCGCTATCTATTCTCGCTCCCGCGCAATGTCACCAGAGCAGTGTAAAATAAATAACAATAAAATAAAATTAACACTCGACAGTGTTACCTCATGTATTATGTTGAGGAAGTGTGTGCGAAATTTCAGGAGTATCGGTCGAGTAGTTTTTTCGGAACAGTGTGCACCGATTTTTAAAACATGAAGTGTGGGAAAATCGCTCTAAAGTTTTTGACACGAGAAAAGTTCCACAGCAGAACCTCTCGAGCAGAAGTATAAAAAATATTCTCGAAAGTTTTAAAAATTCATAACTCCGTGAGTTTTGCTTGGATCGCTATAAAATTTGAACACAATATTCTTGCGTTATTTATTATCCGCACATACATTGTGTAATGTTTTTCACTAGTTTATGTTCTATCTTCTTTACATAAAAATGGTCACCCTTCATGAGAAAAAATTGGTTTAAATTTTAAAGAAGTTTATGCGAAACAATGACGAAATCGAGAAGAACCAATTTACGTTACCTCTACCGTTACGTTACCGTTACGTTACGTTAAGGTTAAAATCGTAGCAGCTCTATTTGATAACAGCATGGGTGCTCTTTCTCACATATTAATGTAAATTAAACGATTTTAAGGGGGGGTTCGGTCTGTACGGCTGAAAAAAACGCTCCCTGTCGCTTTCTCTTCCTCGAAAGCCAGTGTCAGTCAGTCTTTCAAGAATTACCCGGCCTGACAATGGCACCGTGCGTCCCACGTCCTCGTGTACTCCGGGCTGGGAGCCGGGCTTGATATGCCTGCAACTGAGACGATAATCAAATAATAATAAAAATAATAACATATTTTCCAATCCATTTACAGCTCATTCGCTCGGGGGGAGATGGTGGTGACTGCGTCGTTCTCATCCCGCCCCTGCTCTAAAGTGTCAATAACGTTCGCAAGATTCTTCCCCGAAGCCATCGCGATGCTGGGGGACAAATGCGTTGGCTGTGTTTTCCCTCTTCCAAACCCCCCGCCCCCCCCTTCCCTTCCCGTTTTCCCCCACCCACAGCTAAGCTGCGTGGGTATGGCATGATATGCTTCCTTTTATGGTCCTTAGAGAAATGTATATTTGGTTTGACAGGTGTATAATTAACACCTTTTCGAGTGCGTGTCGCACTTCGTTACTTGCGCGCTCTCTCTCTCTTTCGCACCAGCTCTCCACAATCAAGCACCGTTCAAGGACCGCCGTCGAGGGGACTTCACTTTCGCGAACAGTTGTTGACTTTGGGAGTATCTTTACCTTTTTGGGACGGGAAGCGCTACAGCTGGAGACGATGAAACGGACCCCGTTCAGTTAACAATCGCGTAATGAGGTCAGCCGTGCTTTGAAGTCACACCGGAAATGGTGATTGTTCGCATGTTGATGTTGGGGGATGTACTTTCTAATTTCGTTTGCAATTGGTGTTGTACATTGGATCTGGATGAGATCTGCTACTTAGGGAAATGATTTATTCTTCGTACAGAATGAAGTGAAAGCGGTCCAACTCTTCATCTATCTTTTTCTCCACTAGTTCTCTCTCTCTCTCTCCCTCTCTCTCATTCTCACCGTGAGCGGGTGGTTTTTTCGTGTTTTGTTTTCGGGTTTGCTGGCCACTAGTTTGCGCTAGGTAACCGGCTACGGCTAAAGGTGTGTTTGCTTGGCTACCATTTTGCGGGAGAACCCATTATCCCGTCGATGATGAGCCGGGTTTCGCAGGCCGGGTCGTGCGGATGACTTGGTGCCCGCCCGCAGGATCCCATTTCATTATCGCAGCTTTTTGGCCAAGGTTTTGAGATTGTTTTTTGCGGATGGGTCCTGCAGCCGGTACGGGGAAAAGGTTGCGACCGGCACACGTGAGAGGCTGGGATGCGTCCTTCACCTCCAGACACACAAAGACACACACCAACATCGTCAGCTTGAGTTTCCCGACCACCCCAACCAGTTTGGTTCGCCCGCTGTCGGCAAGGTTGCTCTTTTTCGGGCGAGCACAGCCTCATCAGAACCTCATCCTGGCGAAGGATCTCGGCCCGGCTGCCCGGTGAGGTTTGACAGGTGTATAATTAACACCTTTTCGAGTGCGTGTCGCACTTCGTTACTTGCGCGCTCTCTCTCTCTTTCGCACCAGCTCTCCACAATCAAGCACCGTTCAAGGACCGCCGTCGAGGGGACTTCACTTTCGCGAACAGTTGTTGACTTTGGGAGTATCTTTACCTTTTTGGGACGGGAAGCGCTACAGCTGGAGACGATGAAACGGACCCCGTTCAGTTAACAATCGCGTAATGAGGTCAGCCGTGCTTTGAAGTCACACCGGAAATGGTGATTGTTCGCATGTTGATGTTGGGGGATGTACTTTCTAATTTCGTTTGCAATTGGTGTTGTACATTGGATCTGGATGAGATCTGCTACTTAGG
>KZ072606.1:121585-133178 GCA_002091845.1 Anopheles cracens
CCCCCCTCTTCGAAGTATGCTTTATGTTTTCGCGTTCTTTCTGTGGGTAGTCGCAGCATGTTTTGCAACACGAACACACGCTAACCTCTGACATCGGCGTGTAGCTGCCGTTGAGCTGTTGATTTCATGTTAAGAGCAGGGTGTTTTCTTTAAAGCTTATCCGTAGAGATTGGGAGATGTGTTTAGCACGTCCGATAAGTTATATGGATAACGTACTTTACTGAGAAGAATCAAGAAATCATCATGATGTGATTGAAAAGGACTTTGGAAAGTATAATTTGTGTAGAACTTCATCTTTGTTTTGAAATCACGATTGTTAGTTTTCTCCTTTCTTCTTCCCGAAGACGATCGATGTTGGAGATCTTAAACAGGGTTTTCCAAATCCTCCACCCTTTTTCTGTACGAACCAGCTCATCCTTACATACTGAACCTTTTTAATCACCGATCGCAATCACTGAACAATGCAGTTCTCCGAACAAACAGTGCATTCATGACTGTTCGATATGCAATCTACGCGAATGAACAAAAGGCCACCACCTGTTCCCAACACGGTATCATGATTAAGCTAACCCGAAACCTCCACAGGCTCATCGGGCCAATCGACCCGTCCGCCACAGCACAATAGAACCATTCCCGGAATCAATCTCGATCTGCAAAGCCCCCGTGGAAGGAGTTGGGCAAACGAGCTCCACTCACTCAAAAGAACCGGCACAAGAGCGTGCAGCTCGAGAGACGCCAAATTTAGGCGAACCGCTTGTGTGCTCCGAAATATCTTCCCAACCGCAGCTGCTCCTCGCGCTGGAAGGATGCTTCATTTGGATCCTTTCTCGATCCCGCTCCGGTCAACGATCTCGGGACGGGCGCCCGCATCTGTGTGCGTTTTTGGAGTTATGAAATCTTCACCGGACCGTGAAGCGCTACAATGTTGGGCGCTCACTGAACTTGCACGGTGAGCCAACGAACGTGCCCGTCCGCTGGCTTCAGCCCTCTGGAAGGGGAACAATTTCATTCCGAAACCGAACTCTCGGATTCCGCACGGGCACGTGGCTCCGTTTCTCCTGCTCTCTTGTTCTGTTTTTTTTGTTTGCCACGATGTCCCTTCTGTACCGATAAGCGATTGTTATCCTATCCTCACCGTGCAAGGTGTAAGGATTTAGCCGTCGTCGTCGTCGGGACGATGAAGAACCCTAATTTGGGCCAGCGGTATGCTTTACTTTAATAAATTAGGAAAAAAAAGAACGAACCCCTTCCTTAAGATACAATAACATTATCTTCAGTAGAACGTGAGTACACAAACGGGACAGTTCAATAAATAGGGCAATATGATTATAATGTGAATATGACGACAATTTGCATACTTTCGGGCTGATACACCAAATGCGATACACCAACACTTGTTTTCAGATTGATAAATATACCCCGGTGGGATGGTACATGAGGTTCGGACAAGAATATTTACATTCCACGCACACTTGACAAGAATGTTAAGTACACAATAACAGTCAGTTATGTCATTAGAAGCTTATTCACTCAACGATTCTCGTGCCGAGCACGCGTCAAGCCACAGTCGGTGAAAGATTACGAAGATGTCGCCGTCAATTGAAACCACCGTGGGCACTCCCTGAACGCCCGCTCTTTTCCCCCGCTCCTCGCTCCACCCCGGACGTAACTTATTCGGAATCGCTCACGACATTCTGTCGCACCAGAAATGCGCCGGAAATATCAAATCATGTTGATACGATTTTCATAAAACATACATCATAACGCGTACCCGTTCTGGGGCGTTCCTGGGCCACGGGGAGTGGCGCACGGAATATTGAAACATCGACCGTCACCGGAAAGCGCCGAGCAAACGGAGCCTAATGCAGGCGAGCGAGCGAGCAGGGGTGACAGAAACGGTGACGTATCCGTCGATTTGGAAGAGGATGGCGGAGAAATTGTTGTCGTTGGCATTTTTCGTAACGTCCTTGGAATTATCGTTATGCCGTCTCGGAGAGCCGAATGCCCGTCTTGAAGATCCCCGGCCGGGGAAGTGACTGGAGCAGATCTGATGAACTCTAGAACCGGCACCGTTCGTCTCCAGTCACACTGATTCCAAGGTCTGACGAGGCGTATTTCCGAGCGCGCGTAGTCGCGCAGAACGAAATGATTTGTCCCCGACACGACATGTGCGTGTCGGCTCTGGCAGCCTTCGGGCGAAGTTGCAGCCGGATGGGAGGCGATGTATCGACAGGTGGCTTTGTGATATGTTACTGTTTTCTTGTTTACGGACGATGATAACTCCAAACCAGCGTTCGCCCCACTCACCCCAAACGATCGATTGCCTGAAACGTCGATTAAGGGTATTCATCATATCCGACACATCACTTGGCAACATCTTATCGGCTCGCCGCCTCCACCCAGTGTTCAGCATGACGCCCTTTTGCCGCACGCAAGTAACGCCTCGTGTGTGCGTAATTGATTTATGTCCCGAATCAGAGCGCGTTATGTTCTTGGGCCGATTTTTCCACGAAGAGGGCTCTCCGACGCCAACGGAAGAACGTCCGCCCGGGTTTGCCCTGCCCGGGGAGTTTGTGGGAGGCGGATAGGGATGAGCTGAGTCACGGCCGCTCCGGGAGACCGCCCGGTGGTCCCAAGGCATGTTTTAATGCTCGTCAAAAGTTGGCACTTTTGGAGAGATTTTTCCCCCCTCTTCGAAGTATGCTTTATGTTTTCGCGTTCTTTCTGTGGGTAGTCGCAGCATGTTTTGCAACACGAACACACGCTAACCTCTGACATCGGCGTGTAGCTGCCGTTAAGCTGTTGTTTTCATGATAAGAGCAGGGTTTTTTCTTTAAAGCTTCTCCGTAGAGATTGGGAGATGTGTTTAGCACGTCCGATAAGTTATATGGATAACGTACTTTACTGAGAAGAATCAAGAAATCAGTTGATGTTGGGGGATGTACTTTCTAATTTCGTTTGCAATTGGTGTTGTACATTGGATCTGGATGAGATCTGCTACTTAGGTTAGAGGCAGCTTATCTGGTCAATCTAGATTGTGCTCCCAATAGTCGACATTTGCATTTTGTAATACATAAACAAACAGTAATGCGTGTACAACAAAAGTGATCATATTAAATCCTCCTTATTTCATAAAAATCATTTGTCTCCGTCTTTCACGGAAACTCCCATCAACTGGGACACTCTCGTAAGATAAGAACATAAATAGCGGGCCATCAGCAGCGCATCGACAGCGTTGCCCCTGTTGTCGCCTGTCGGCCAATATGACAGGTCGCCCTTCGGGCGCGATCAGGAAGTAACCCATTTCTCATCGACTTCCACCACCACCACCAGCAGCGCACGGAGAAATGGACCTCTTCCAGTGAAATGATTTTAACCGTTTTTCATCTTTCTCCTCACCGCAAGGCCAGGGAGAAACAGGCGAGTAGTCGCCTAATGTGTCGACTCTTGAAGGTCCCGCTCGCCTGCTTGGATGGTCAGGCTTCAGCCCCGTGAGCCGTTCGTTCTGCGCCCGTTCTGCGAGTCGCTCCCTGTCGCTTTCTCTTCCTCGAAAGCCAGTGTCAGTCAGTCTTTCAAGAATTACCCGGCCTGACAATGGCACCGTGTCCCGTGCGTCCCACGTCCTCGTGTACTCCGGGCTGGGAGCCGGGCTTGATATGCCTGCAACTGAGACGATAATCAAATAATAATAAAAATAATAACATATTTTCCAATCCATTTACAGCTCATTCGCTCGGGGGGAGATGGTGGTGACTGCGTCGTTCTCATCCCGCCCCTGCTCTAAAGTGTCAATAACGTTCGCAAGATTCTTCCCCGAAGCCATCGCGATGCTGGGGGACAAATGCGTTGGCTGTGTTTTCCCTCTTCCAAACCCCCCGCCCCCCTTCCCTTCCCGTTTTCCCCCACCCACAGCTAAGCTGCGTGGGTATGGCATGATATGCTTCCTTTTATGGTCCTTAGAGAAATGTATATTTTTTTCTTGCTCCCTTGCTCCCTTCGCTCCTCGGTTCATTCTACGATCTGCCGTGGCGTGGCGCTCGCACCATTCTTCTCCGCCGCTCGGAATCTTCGGCCACCGGAACGAAGCCGATTTTCTTCCCGACCGTCCGACCGTCGATAATCTGCCACCGAGCCGGGCTCCATTTTTTGCTCCTTCAAGATTGCGGCGCAAAGAAAAGAATATCATGTTGTGTGCCCGAACATCCAGCCCGTCTTCTCCAGACCCCCTGCCCTGTTTTGAGCGGCTCCGTAACGGATACACATTTTGCGCGGCGGAGTGTAATGGATTTCGGCCACCAACTGTGAGTTGCGGGACCAATCAACCCCGGCTCGTTTGACGAGTGCGTCCCGGGCGGAATCGAATGGTTATTGTCTGCGAGTAGGCACGAAGAGACACACAAAAGTCAGCGGCTGCTTTCGGTATCGCAATAGTATCGTGATAAAGACACCGGCAGCGTCTCCCTCTCAAGCGTAGGGTGAGACATTTCCCGTGAAAGCATTCCTCTGCAGTCACCCGATTGGGCGATCCGGATCCAGGGCTGAGCCGTTGGTGCTACAAATTGGTTGAAAATCATTTTAAATTAGCTTTCGCTTGCGCTTGCGATAAAGTGGTGCCTGATTTACTGAAGTACCTTGGGGGTGGGCAGCTACACTCCAGCATAACGGGGCGCTTGTTGCTTGAGTGAACTTAATGGTGCTCTTTTCGGACGCTAGAAATCGCTCACTTTCTTGACGAAGTGCTTTTCATTACATTCTAGCTTAATTCGCATCGGATTCTCTTCGTTTTAGTGAAAGTTTTGTATTGTATTGAACAGAAATAAGCCTTCAACCTTGGGTTCCGACTTAATAATATTGTATTTAGTGTTATGAAAGAAGAAAAATATGTGATTATGCGCATTCAATATTGTTATACAGTTCTTTCTACAAAGCTTTCTATAGAAGAAACGCAGTTTTTATCCAGTAACTAAGTTATAGATGCTTATGATGAAATCAACACAGTATTTCTCAATAGTTTGATGGTATGGAGAGGATAATTCATGCCTTTCTGCCCTTCGTCATTGTATTTTCCTTTATTTACACATTAGAAACTGTCTTCTGTTGTAGAAAATATGATCCGCTGGGACTAGAAACGTTAAACATAAGACACATATTTCAAGTTAGACTATATTTCTAATCGTTTTACTTCCCATAAATAATAACCATCGAATTAGCACAGCACAAAACAGCTAACAGCGTGGAAAAGTAGTCTCTCATCCATGTTGTTTTGCCTGTCCTGTACCTTTTCCAAAAATGTCCCACAAGTCGTCGTGCATGTGTGCCACCTACACCAGGGCGCCACAATCCGCTTCGGCTGCGTCGGTGGCATGCTAAGTATTCTTAATTCTCCCATTATGTTCTAGCAGCCAGATTCCGTACAAGCTTCGCCTGCCACGGCAAGGACACGCTTACACGAGCGCACAGCAGCATTCTTCTGTGCTGAGATTGGAGTTGCTTTTTGTTCGTCCTTCTCTGCTTCCTTCTTGTGTTGCCGCTTCGCTTTCTGCATACGGCAGACTCGACTCATACTTTAAATAGCTTTTACTTTTCCCAACGGCACACGCTTACGTTAACCCTTGAGGGGAGGAATCTGTTGTTCGCAACAGAATCGTTACATAAGTAGTTTTTGAGTATTAACATTACTCAAATCAATCAGCTTTATGTGCTCTAACGCATAAGCAATACCCCGAAGGTTCGCACATTTGGCGACTGTTTCAATTTCAAACACGCTCGTGCTGCTCTAACGCCAAGGGTTATGATACTTTCTTCGTAATCGAGTGAAAAACGATTACGATTCTCCGCAAAGCGCATTGGAACAATTATGGAGGATTTTCATTCCAGATTCGTTTCACCTCGGTCGCCCTTTTCATTTGTTCCATTTTTCTCCCGAGCAACAAGCAGTCAGCCGGTTCGAGTGGATCGATGCTAGAACTTCATCAACATTGGCCACCTGTTGCATGCATGTTCGCGCTGGATGGGAGGTCGACCCTCGGGTTGACAAGGGCTCCACATTCGTAATCGGTTCGGTCGCTCCGTGCGTTTGTTTCTGACACCGGCCCGGAGCCCGGTGGAAACTCAACAAGTAGCTTCTCTACGGTGTTTTCCGGTGGTGGGCAGTAGTGGACGAAGCGGGAAAGAACCTCAGTGCCTTAAACGGATCAGCCACGACAATGTACTTTTTATTGATTTCGAAGACGGGAGTGTGGGAGCGCGTTAGTTTATTTGGCTGTGGTGAACGCTTTGGTTCGCTTGGGCCAATTTTTCCCGACAAGTTTGCTATCAGTGCGATGGAATTGAGTAATCTAATCGAGTTTTCGATTCAATTCGTTTCGGAGAGGGTTCGTCTAGAACGATTTCATTTGACTGTTTAATTCAATCGTTTTAGAACAATCGGCCACGTTTGTTTCAATTTAACTTGTTTGGTATTAACTTTCTTTCTAAGTTACATGTTTAAAAGTATTGCTTCACTTCTCCTGCTATCTCCGATGGTATGTTTACAATAATTTTTCCATCCATTTCCAATATTTTTATCATTTAATTACTTTATTTTGATGATAAAATGGATAACCCACATCACTTTGACACCGAAAATCATCGTTCTTGGTCGTAAAAACACGTTTGTTTACATCGAATCAACCTCATCCAGCCACGCGCCCTCCAGTTCTTAACAGTTCTCGAAACTACACTCAATTATCGCCGATTGCAATTGCCCTGAAAGCAAACTCCGCTCGTCTTTGCGTCCTTGCGTAACGTTGAGAATCCTGTTCGAGGGTGTTTGAAAAGGAACAACAAAACGCACCAAATGATAAATGGCTATCGATTACGGGCCTGGCCAACAACGATTTAGCCACAAACATTCGCACACGGATCCACGCGCCCACAAAAAAGTCCCCAAAATGTCCTGCAACGGTGGCCGTGAAGCGGATTGGGCGAGGGAATGTTATTTGACAGCTTCGGTTTCGTTTGCTTCGCCTTCGAAAATGATGTCGAACGCAGCCGCCGAGACGAGACCAAGACGGCGTTTGTGTGTGTGTGTTGGATTGGCAATGGAAATCCGCACCATCTCCCGCTGGAACGTGGTGGTAGTGTGTGAATCGAACACAACAAAAACCCTCAGTGCTCCAGCTGAGCGAATGCATTACACACTACTACCACTGCTTCCAGCGTTCGATGAACTCGTCGCTCGCCCTGCATGCTCGAGATGGTGCGAACCGGGTGCGAGCGACTTCAGGCAGCCTTTCAGATCCGAGCAAAGAGACACTTCCGGCAGGCGCCAGCGGATTAGCGCAGCGAGCGGCAGCCTGCTGCCACTGAGACGCGCGCCATTTGCATCGCTGGGCGTTCAACGTCCCCGGCTCTGTGCGCCCGTACGCAGCATGATTAATGGTAAAACACAATTTAATCCCAAACCTGAACGCGTTCGGACGTGCGTACGCACGGCTGGAACGAGATCCATCCGAACGGAAGCGAAAAATTTGTCGGGAAGTTCGTTGCGTTTAGGGCAGTTTGGTATCGGTGCAGAATGAAACCTGTTGCGCTTCGTGAGTTCTTTAAACAGACTTGGTTTCTTGAGTCTGCCTTGGAAAACGGACGTTGGGACTAATTTATTATAATTAAAACTGTCACCCGCGTCAACAATACGTCTTTTTACCTCCGATTCACCAATATATTTCAAATAATAATTCCAACACGACTTCAACGAAAGATCCATTTTGATGAAGTTAAAGGTGTCGTACCAGCCGAGGCACAAACATTCGTTCTAACGAAGCCCTACCGTGTCCACCAAATTATACGCCCAAATGAGCGCGTACATTTTTGACGCGAGTTGTCACACTTGGTGTCTAAAAATAAAACCCACAAATCCATTACCCAAGTTGACAGACGGAACAACAACGAAAAAATGAGGTGCTGTTTCATTTACCGACAACGAAAACCAGCACGAAAGCGCAAAGGAAAGTTTGAGGAAGACGTAAAAATTAAAATTAACTTTGGTTTCTTTTTCGGGTCGTTTTTTTTTACTCCTCTCCCGTTACCCAAGGAGAGCCTCCCCTGCTGATGGCCGGCAGGAAAGTCTCGAAATTTCGTCAATCTTTGAACTCTTTTCGACCTTTACAGCGAATAATTGAACCATGAAAGCGACCAGAATCGAACAGAAGTTCGCGCCGTTGCGTTTCGGGTTTCTAACCAATACGGAACCCATTTGTATTAATTATTCATTAAATGTTTTTTTCCCTACCCCCTAGCTTGTTTCTGCTTCGACGCTGGTGACATTCTGTGCTGCGAAATGGGTTCACGCGGGTGTTGAGAGATCTTTTTTTTATCTGATGACGTTTCGCGTGCTTTTTTTGCCTGCTACTTCCATGCGAACCGATTGATCCTTATGGAAAGTCGGAGTAAAACGAGTAAAGGGAGTGATTCTTGTGGCTTCTTCGAAAAGAATTTAATTATGAAATTGTGTAACGGGGCTGCAGAGGAAAAACATAACGACAGGCAATGGGTGTCAATAGTAAATGTTTTTCGTTTGGAAATTCATGGAGGCACGTTTATGTCTTTGCGCCTAGAGGTATGCAGGTATTTTAGATTCTTTTTTTCAACAGACATTGCATACCTTTAGGCGCCAATCCGACATCCGGAACATAAATATGTGCTTATTATTTAAAGTTATTTGAATGATTTTATAAAGGAATAGAAACCGTGGAAATCATCCAAAGAATCTTAAAAATAATTATTCATTGGACAGTATTTTTACATCGATATTTTATTCAATAAATATAGTATAAACTAGAATTAGTTTGCGATTTAGAAAATGATTTAAAAACGCATAAAAAAGAAAGTTTAGATTAAAAGAAAGAAAGTGTTAAATGCGGCATTTACTATCACTTTACCCTGTTCAACTCATCAATAATTACCTCGCGACAGTCATACATGCAAAAGAACGCACCTACCGTGTAAGCCACTTCCCGGACGTTCCGGAATATGAGCTGCGAGTTGATTAGATTGTCGCCATGAGTGAGAAAACAATTTGCATACATTAGGCGTCACTAGGCGTGTACAGTGCCGAAGGGAGCATTAGGTATGCAAAACGCAAGCCGGATAGTGGGATGTCAGCGTCGTGCCGCACGCCACGCGCATTCTCGGGAAGCGCCGTCCGTTCTCTCGGCCGCGTCGAATCGATGGCGATAATTTTTCTCCCAGCGGCGCATAAATGCGAACCCCTCGGGCGGCTCGTTTTAACCTGATGCACGAAAATAAATCGCAGCAAGCCGTCCAAGTGTCGCCAGCACCATGGCAACAAGCGCTCAGAACAAGTCGGGGCCGACCGTGGCTGCTCATTTACTTCGTCGGAACGGAAACGCACAGACACACACACGCGCGCGCACAACTGTATCCAATATTGCTTCATTTGCCGCTCGTCGCCCGCCGTTCTGCTCGGTGCTTAATGGACGGCCCTGTCGCCATTCTCCTCCTCCCTCCCTTCGCCAAGCCCGGCCCGACGCTAGTTAGTACCGAAGCCGCATGTATAAACAACGGATTGCTGTTGACTTTATCAATATTCTGTCAACCCGGCGACCGGGAAAGCGATGATGCCGGTGCTGTCGTTTTCCGAAGCGGAAAATCGTGCTACCAGTGCGACGGGCCCCATCCCTCTCCCCTCCGTGCGCCTGATGCGTGAATTATGTTTCATTAAGACATTTCGCCACGCTCGTTCCACCGGGGTAGGCAGGCTTTCTGCGGTGGGGTGGGTGGCAGGATTCTATCGCTACCGTGCGCCCCGCGTGACGACGGTGTTACCAGCGGTGATCAAAATATTGACGACGTTCGGCGCGAGATTATAGCGATAATTTCCCGCCCAACGTCACGCGCACACACACACAAACAACCGCATGATGATGACGTCGATAGCGAACGCTGCGCTGAGCCTGGCAGCATCCAGCGCGAACCACAAGCGGGTAAAGGTCACCAGGTTGTAACTGCGACCGAAACCGATGCCAACTTCCGGTGGCCGGTGACGGTTTGTTTTAATCCCGGCCCTCCCTCCCAGAAAAACTTCCTCACCCGGCGTGCGGACCGGATTATCACCTGCTTTTCTGGTTCGGAATTTCCCCTCCCTTCCGCCTGGCCAGAAGCAATAGCGAATTAAGTTGAGCTACCCGCAATCGTTCATTCCGCCGCAGTGACAATGCGTAGAGAAAAGATCCGAACGAAAGCCGGAAAAGTCTTCAATCGACCATTCACATTGATCGCTTCGTGCGGGTGGGGAAACTTTTGCCGTTTTCCCACTGGCGCACCCAGCCAGAAAAGAATCTTTTCCGCCGGTCGTCCGGTCAGAGGGCGCGGGGGATGTTTACCGCGCTCGCATTCCCTAATTTCCACGAAGGCCATCGCGGGCGTCTGCAAGACGACCGGGCGGCTGGGTTCATTAACGACAAACCCGTGACGGTGCGATGGCGACGAACGGCGCGGCAAACCGCCCGCGTGCCGAATTATGTCGTCGTCGTCCGTCGTGGCCGTTGTCGTCATCGCACCGACCGTGCAGAACGAAGTGCGAACATTCTCTGTGATTGAAGCTTTAATCGCGGGAGTTAATTAAATGGCCAAGCGGGAGTTTTTGACATCTTCATTTGGTTTGATTAAATTCCGCGCAAGTCGTCGCGCAGGAAGTGGGAACGCGGAATCGGTCGAGCCGATAACGAGTTGGGCGATCCACAGCAAGCGGTTGGCGTCTTCTTTTTAAGATTATTTTGATTTTTTTAAGATCTAGTTTTCCATGAAATTCCATCAATGGAGACGCCTGGTGGTTGACAAATTTTTATTCTGTTTTATTGAATTTAATTTTAATCTATTTCCTCCCAGTAAAAACCCATAGCAAATAGGTGAAAATCCTCACCAGTAGAGTCAGTTCTCCATGGGCCAAAAGAACAATTACGATTGCACTGTTTGCCCAACGCTTTTCCTCATCAACCCGGGCTTCCCTTATTTGTAATTAGTAACCATGGCGAACGCACACCAGACGAAATGTGGCCCCGTCCTTCGTAATCCGTACCGAGCGTCCAAATTAAGCACCGCGACGACGACGACGACGACGGTACGGTGCAACGCTGGCAGTCGGGAGCTCTTGTGCTCGAGCACATTTTCGCTTCACTTCTAAACCGTTTTTCCTCCGTTTCCGACGACATGAAGCTCGGCAACGCTTCTCACCACCACCCTCTAATGAGCCCTTAGACGGCTCGTTTTGTTTCATTTCGGGGTTTCGGCTACAACAGTTTGGCATCCTTTCGCTACAGTCCGGTGCTTTTCTTTCGCAGGTTCTTAAAGCTGGCAAAGGATGCGTTTTTTTCGTTTTCTTTTTTCAATGTCGGTGCGAATGCGGCAACACTTCATTACTATCTGACCCCTACCGAGACGCGTCTGGTGCGTCTTTCGGTGGATAGGTAAATAAAACTTTAACTTTATTTAAACATTCCCACTCATTTCCTGTCAACAGCGCGCCGACACAGGCGGTTGCGAATGCAAAACAACCGGCAGTGCGGATTTGCATTCGCCCGGCGGCAAACTG
>KZ072606.1:137263-147588 GCA_002091845.1 Anopheles cracens
TTACACTTAATCACTTAAGCTAGAATGTACCATCATAAGTTGGCCAGAAGAATCATTTTCAACACCAACAGTTTGTGGCCGGCAGCAGCTCGCAACCAATCTGTTTACGTTATTTAAAACCGAATCAGATGACTTCATTCGCATGGGTCCACCCCAATAGATGCAAAACCACCCGTCATCACCACCCCCACCTGACCTTGATTGCACAGGAGTTGATGCACTTTTCAGCAGCAGAAACGCGAAGCAGGTCACCGACGGAAGCACGGAACAAAAAGGCGATCCGGCCGGCTCGCCGCGAAGGAGAGCGCGACCAGTTTGGCGTTCCACATTTTCGTTCCCAATGGACGTGAATACAAGGAAGAAAAAAAAAGGCACTCCACAGCAGAAGCAGAAGCAACAAACGACAACAACATTTCGCCCGGAGGGCGAAATGAGGATGGAGTGTGAAAAATTCATTCAAATTAATTCATTTTATGCGCACTCCGTCTGACACTCCGTTTGTTTGCCGCCACTCCGGTTCCCGTGGCTTCTTCCCGCCCGTTCCCTCGCTTCCTTCCGCCAGCTAACAACAGTTTCGGGGAGTTGTTTTTCGTCCTTGACTTCCGGTGGTGGCGGTGGCGTTAGATGGGAAGAAAACTGCCGCCGGGAGAGAGAGAGAGAGCCGAATGTCAGCTCCTTGTGGTTTGTGCAAAAGTGAGGTTAAAGAGAGACTACAGCACAACGCAACGAAATAAAAAAAAACACAATAGAAAATCTTGATACTCTCCTGGCAAGAAGCAGTCGCAGGACAGGACAGCAACACCATCAGCATAATGATGGGCGATCGGGCAAGGTGGAAGCGGCTACAAATTGGTTCCGCCCGTCGTCTGCGTGCGCGTTCCGCAGGCAAACGTATGCTGTCAGCTGGATGCTGTCAGTCAGACGCGCTCGGTAACAGCATCAGCTGCCGTAGTAGGCGGTGGAAAACTGGCATCTAAATTGTTCATCTCGCGGTCGTTTCGAGCGAGTGCTGTAGCAGCATTCGTTAGCGCGCAGACGAGCGCAAAACCCTTTTCCCTCGAACGGGCCACGTGGCGAGACGGGCGAGAATTTCTTAAAAACAATCTGAAAGCAACAGGCACCGGCAGCAACACTCCCGCCCCCCCGGTGGGGGGGGGGGGGAGGTATGCAATGAGCCTGCACGGGCAGCTGCATAAAGCGACGATTGCGATTATGATAAACCTTCGCGCCACTAACACTAACACTAACAAGGTCGGCTGAGGTTGAGGGCACCGCTTTTTGGCATTTCCGCCCGGTGATTGTCCTCGTTGCGGCCCACACAGCGTAATTTGGCGTGCCGTGCTCGGTTGGTTCGTTTTGTTCCGCAAAAAAAAACCTCCGCGGCTAATCAGCGCGAAGGGTGCTACGACGCGCGCAGTAGCCATTATCTTCATTACCATCCGGAAAGGCAATTATTTGATACGCGAAGCAAACGTCCGCCTTCGCGCTCCCGCCCGTTTCGGGGAGTTTTATGGAAATAATTTAGCATGCGCTTCCGGGGCAAATGATCACGGGCACGCCGTGGAATCCTACGCCAACGGCGCTAAAGTGCAGCGAATGTGCATGCTGCATGCGAGCGCCGAATGTCGGACCCGGTCGGGGGCAAAAGCCACGAACGGCACCGTTGACCTTTCGGCTGTGGCTCACGTGCGTCCGGGCGCCCGGTGTCATGATTTATGGGGTTCCTGGATCCGGTGCTGCGAGGGCGGCTGCCCGGTGTCCGGTGACGCGAAAGTGCACCGGATACTACCGGGTTCCCACGCCCACGCGCTGGACGTCGCTGCTGCACAAACCGGCAGCAATGAGAACGAGAATGAGAACAATGCTATTATTTGCTTAGCCGGCACGTACCGAACTACGCTTCGTTTGCGTTCACCACCATGGGAAGTTGTTCGACACGAAATGGAGGTGTCGTAATAAAAAAGTAATATTATTTGTTTTATACATAATGTTTTATATTTAGAAGATACGTTTGTTTAAAAAAAACTAATTTTAATTTTAAAAGACTCAACTATAAAAGAGCATTTTCATGTATCAGAACCCAGGAACATCTTCCAACGTGTCTAGTACAACTCTGTACTGCTTGAAAAACACCCAAAGCGTTTCTCCTACACCGCTTTTAATGTGAACATGAAGGGGATTTGTATAATGCGCGAAATAGTTGGATGAATATGTGTTTTCTTCCGCTTTGAAATTCACCCCTTTGTTTGTGATAATCTTGTAGCACTTTGCACGAGCAACTCCATTGCCCACTTTCTATTTCCACTCTTTAAAGCCTGGAAATAGATAGTTCATTTGTTCACTCAGCCTCTTTCGTTAGTTTTGCTGTTTAAAACACTGTAAAGTGACTTTGAAACAGTAAAGAATTATAAAACTTTTAAATTAACTATTCTTTTCTTTAAAATGTACACTCCGCGCCATAGAAAATGTAACAAAAACACACTGAAAGTGCACGAATTGTGGCACAGAAGAGGCATTGGAGAGCTTCCAACAGCACAGGCTACCCCATTTAGCTCCATTTTGATATTACTTTTCCTTTGTACCACCTGGGACGGATGTCGTTTTCCCAGTATGTACCTACAACAGCAAGAGTTAAATTTTGATAACCCCTTTGGTAGCTCTGGTCTGGTACGAACTGGCCACAAAATGGTTCCCTACCAAGGGTCCCAGAGGCATTGGTAATGTGTGTCAAGGTTCCTCCGCTAGTAGGGTGACAAAGTTCGCTCTTTATCGCTGCCCGGATTCCGTAAATCTTCTTCGAATCATGGCATCCTCGCACGCGCACACTGCAGCTGCAATTTTGCATTTTCAACGAACCGGGGGACGCGCTTTTGCTTTCGTTTCCAACGTTTCAACGGTGAGATCAAAGTAGGATGTGGATTATGGTACATGTCCTGTCATGTGAAGGACCCACGCCTTCACCGCTAAACCACGCAGCGGATCCAATAAAGCAACTTCTAGAGCCATTTAAAAATCTATATGCTTTTCCCTGCAAATACATTTTATACAACCGATTTCCCACCCATGAGTCAAGCCTCGAGTAGGAATGAAATTTATAATTTTTATTACATTTTGATACATTTCACAATAGATAACCAAGTTTTTTTTGCATAGATTAGAAGATCTGGCCTTGAAAATTTCGTTCACCACATTTCATGCATTTCAGCCGCTTTTGTGTGGCGGCGGCTTAAAACAAAATGTAGCGAATTTCACGTTAGTTATTTGTCACCCAAAACATAACCACTCCTGTTTACACCGTCTAATTTTCTTCGTACATTGAAAACAACAACAATTATCGAGATTATTTCGTGAAAAGCAAAAAATCCAGCTCGCTGTTGGTGATCGTAAGTAGCCGCCAAAGCTAAAGGCGGCTGATCGTATCGTTTGACAGCTTGCAAACCAACCTGCAACGGTCGCACTCTTGTCGCGGCCCGTACAGTTCAGTTTGTTCAATTCATCAGTCTGTTAATCTAGCTGTAGTTCTCGAATTTAACGTTCGTCATAATTATGTCTTGCCTGAACCTTCATAAATGCTTCACAAACCAATTTAGAGTGGCAAACAATTTATGGACAAAAATTTAAACCAATTCGCCAACTGTCAAGCGGATGACAGGGCGCATGTCCGATCCGTCGACCACTGTGCGCATTAACGGTCGCTTCAGTTCGAAAACAGCCGCATCGTTGTCGCTCGTCTCGCGTTGTGTGTTTGTCTCAACCCCAGCTCAAAATCCCTGGAAAGGACGCGCGTTTCTGTAGTTTTGCAACGGAAAATCGATACACCGAATGGTGCATCAACAACCGCAGTGATGATGGAGTTATCGCTGATCGCTCAATTCGATGAGCTTCGACGGTCGTGCGATGTGCTGCGCGACGGTGCGGCCGAGCTGGAGTTTTTGCGCTTCGTCCAGCTGCAGGACGAGTGCCGGATGCAGTGGCTGAAGTCGATCGAGGAGGCGAAGCGCCTCCAGCGCGAGGTGGACAATGCGCTGCGCAGCATCACCAACCTCGAGTCGAAGCTGTTCCACGCCCGGAAGCTGCTCGAGACGGAGACGAAGGCCCGCCGGCACGCCGAGCACGAGCGTGACGCGATTCTCGTTTATACGACATTCTTTAAAATAAAACTATAACAAAAAAACACAATCCTAAACATGTGTGCAACAGAGAGCTGGTTTGAAAGCTGCCGGGTGCTAAAACTATCTGCGCTGCCCTTTTTTGTCACTCCCCCCATTGCTGAACTCTTTTACGAGCGCTCGTCATTGGATAAGTGCTGTACGGTTTTTCCTATTTTACGACGTGTCGATGATAGTAGTTTTCGCCCCGGTATTTCCATCGTTTACCCGTACGAGAACTTTCACTTGCGACATGTCTGCCTTTCCCGCGAGAGTGCGTTTTTTTGTTTGCTGCAGAAAGTTTCTTTTTTTCTGTGCTTTGCTATAGCGTGTTCGTTTGTTCTTTCAGCTATGGCTACACTCTGCACGGGTGAGTACAGTAAAAATGTTCTTTGAGGGCTAACAAGCTACGACAACTTACTTAGTGCGGAGGAAGTTGTTGAGTTTTATAAAACGTTTCAGCGATTGTTGCATTTATTGCGTTACGCCGGGTGTCTTTTCAAGGATTCATTTGGATAATAATTTGAATAACGCATAGTTTCAGTTTAATCTTTGTTATCTGTAGACTTTAAAGCTATTGCTATCATTGTATTTAGAAGAAGAAAAAAACAATATAACGGTCTATTAAAATGTTGTTTAAAGTGGCTCTTGACTGAGAATGAGTCAAGCCTCGAGTAGGAATGAAATTTATAATTTTTATTACATTTTGATACATTTCACAATAGATAACCAAGTTTTTTTTGCATAGATTAGAAGATCTGGCCTTGAAAATTTCGTTCACCACATTTCATGCATTTCAGCCGCTTTTGTGTGGCGGCGGCTTAAAACAAAATGTAGCGAATTTCACGTTAGTTATTTGTCACCCAAAACATAACCACTCCTGTTTACACCGTCTAATTTTCTTCGTACATTGAAAACAACAACAATTATCGAGATTATTTCGTGAAAAGCAAAAAATCCAGCTCGCTGTTGGTGATCGTAAGTAGCCGCCAAAGCTAAAGGCGGCTGATCGTATCGTTTGACAGCTTGCAAACCAACCTGCAACGGTCGCACTCTTGTCGCGGCCCGTACAGTTCAGTTTGTTCAATTCATCAGTCTGTTAATCTAGCTGTAGTTCTCGAATTTAACGTTCGTCATAATTATGTCTTGCCTGAACCTTCATAAATGCCAAATTAATCTTCTGCAATATGTTACCTTATGCGATAAATAAGCCCTTACCCGTCTACGAACGCATCGGCAACGTTCGGTCACGGGTGTAAGAGGTACAAGTGATTTCGTTTAAAAACCAAAACACTTCGAGTACAATATCGAAAATGGGTACAACTTTCGCTCGATTACCGAAATTTCCTCCTTCGCCTATGCATATGTCAGATCCTACGGAAAGGCCAGCACGGCGGCCACCGGCGCCGGGCCCCAAACACCGCAGGCCCCGGGGGCCATCAACAGTCTCGACCACTACTGCCCCTCGTCCAGCCCGCGCATACCGGCCCTGATCGTGCACTGCGTGAGCGAGATCGAAAACCGTGGCCTCACGGAGGTCGGCCTGTACCGGCTGTCCGGATCGGAGCGCGAGGTACGCGCACTGAAGGAGAAGTTCCTGCGCGGCAAGACCATACCGACGCTCGGACAGCTCGACGTGAACGTGCTGTGCAGCTGCATCAAAGACTTCCTGCGCACCCTGCCGGAACCGCTCATCCCGACCGGCGCACTAGCCGAGTTTGCAGGCGCCGTATCCGACCCGGCGTCGACCAGCCCGAACGCGGAGCAGCGCGTGCGCCAGCAGCTCTGCGGGCTGATCGAGCGCCTGCCGGTCCCGAACCGTGACACGCTCGCGTTCCTGATGCTTCACTTCCAGCGTGTCGCCCAATCGGAAGCGGCCAAGATGCCGATCGACAATCTGGCGCGTGTGTTCGCACCGACCATCGTCGGGTACTCGCGCCCCGACCTGGGCATTAACGAGATGTGCGCGGAAACGTACGTGCAGTTCAGCATCGTGCAGGCGATGCTGCACATCGCCGGCGACTACTGGAGCCAGTTCATCATGCTGGACGACGGCAACAGTGGCAGGAGGATGGGTGCGCCGACACCGAAGCGCGGCGGGGCCGGGGAGCTGATGGTGCAGTCGCTCGAGAAGGACCGACGGATGGAGACGCCGATACTGCGCCGACCGCGGAAAGATCGGAAGTACTACGCGACACCACCGTACAAGACGTCGAAGGAATGAGCGATTTGCCTGCCCGACTTGTGTGTGGAGCCTTAGCAAATAGAGACTTAACTTAATCGTAATCGCGTTATATGAATACATACTAATATGCTATTTTTCTCTTTATTGCTCCCCCATCATTGAAAGCTGTATAAAAACTTGTTGTTCCATCCGCATTTTGAGATATAATAAAAGAACCAGTTCACTAACAACCGTGCGGGAGGTGTATTGGGTGTGCTTTCGTTCGTGCACGGTTCATGAGAAAACGGATGCATTTTTTTGCAGGCAGGCTCGAGTAATCGAGGATTACTCCTTTGAAGCCGGTACTTGGTCTTTTCTACCCAAATTAATCTTCTGCAATATGTTACCTTATGCGATAAATAAGCCCTTACCCGTCTACGAACGCATCGGCAACGTTCGGTCACGGGTGTAAGAGGTACAAGTGATTTCGTTTAAAAACCAAAACACTTCGAGTACAACAATATCGAAAATGGGTACAACTTTCGCTCGATTACCGAAATTTCCTCCTTCGCCTATGCATATGTCAGATCCTACGGAAAAAAGTCAGATCCATTCGAGATTTGAACTCCCAATCCGTAGTGTGATAAACCTGTGCGCTTACACTATACCACCGGCTTAACAATGGTGCGGTAGTTATAAAACTAAGACCCCAACTAGACTACCCCACCCATTAATGCACGCCTGCTCATTATGAACCGTAAACCGACCAGGATGGATGTAAATTGAATCATAACCCTAAATGGTGGCATCCCTCAACGGTCCACTCCAACTATTTCGACGACAGAGGTTCCAGCACACGGTGGAGGACAATCTCGACACTACCGGTCGGTTTGCCATCGAATCGGAAGCATCGGGGTATGGCACGCACGGTTAGAAAGGGTAACAATCTAACACCTTCGTACGGTTGTAAGCAGCAACTTTCCCGGAATATCCCATTTCCAGTGCACACACTCGCACACCCGCTCCGCACATCGGTGGATGGGATAATTAATTTATCAAAGGACTCGATTCGGGCTTCTGCTTAGCGAACTGTTCGGGCTGCTGGAATAGTAATTTGGCTGAAGTTGGTTGGGCACACATGGAGTCGAGAACGTCGGCTGTAGCGCGTCCTCCCACATCCAATTTCACCATTGACGAATCGTTAAATAGACTCCCTATTCGAGCCTACTCGGGTAGGAAAAGTTGCCACGCCATGTCCTTTGTCCAGGAAGGACCAAACGACCTAAAGAGACCCCCCCAAAAAAAAACAACACGCATTCAAGGCGGCTGCCTTTTCGGTGGCCCCGATCGGTCAGACAGCGGTGCGAAGTGACGAATTCCTCCGTCGGTCGGCGCTAATTAAGGACGTAGGTAATTAAATTAGACCAAGAGTATGCCTTGCCCTGCGCCAAACGTATGCCAAGCGCACGAATGGGCGGATGACGATTTTTCTATTATCCCCATTCGGTGTGACCCCGCCGGTTACGCTAGGGAGGAAGAGGTTAGTTCTATTTCCAATTTCATCAAAAATTTATCACTTGCGGGACTTGGGCGAACTGCAGGACGACGACAGCAGCAGCAGCAGTAGCAGCCGTGGTACTTTTTCTCCCATCGGCCCACGCCGATGCTGACGTTGCGAACGGACCGCTGCGTGAACGCTGGGCTGCCATTGTCCAGGGATAGGGCGATGGAACCGGATCGAACCGCGGTCGGTGAAGTTGTTGTTGATGAAAACAAATTGAATCATATCCCGCTGAGATTATATTCTTCTCATTTAGCCAATCTTAGCTCCCACCGGGGAGGAAAGAAACACACTACGGATGCGCGATGCCGTGAGCCGCCTTCTCTAGAAGCTTCGACGAATCCAGCACGTGTGTGTGTGAGAGAGAGAGTGTTCGTTACTCTTTGCGAATCAATTGTTTCGTCATTGACCGATGATGTCCTTTCCTCGGGCAATGGCGGCGCCGTTCAGGGTCGGTCCCACATGGCGCGCCCCATCAAATTGGTCCGAACGTCCGAAGGATCAAATATCGTGTAGAAATTAAAAACGAGCGTGTACCAACCTGCGACATCATCATGATCGTCATCGTTGGTCGTCCTTGGATGGGTGGAACGGCAATAAAAAGATGAAGCGCCACTTGAAGGGGTAGCAAACGTAGGTACGAGAATTGGAATCGAGTTAAGAAATTAATCATCCACCGTCGAGAGGGGTGGCTCGAACGGTACAGTTTGATAGCGATCCATAAAGCATGGGTGGTTCGTCGTTGGAGAGTAAGAAGATTGTATTGATTGAAAGCGTAGATTGTCCCTATTTCGTCATACTAATTCCAATTGGTGGCAGCCATATTGTTTCGATCGGTTTCCAGCCTCTTGACGTGTTTACGCACCTGTTTGTTCCTATAAGAATGTAACTATTAAGAAGGTAGAGATGATTTAACGAATTTGCTTCTGGGTAGTCTGGGTAGACTCCGTCTAAACTGCTCTGTTCTTGGGCTACTTTGATTTGGAAAAAACGGTTCATAACTCTAACATTCTCTTATTTCTTTTTGTGACGTGTGCCATGCCTGCTACCCCACGCTACATAAATGTCCTCAGAAAAAGCATTGTCCCTTCCTTCCCCGAAGGTCAAAACGTTCGAAGCGGAGAATTCGTTCTCGGGGTAACCTCTTCCGGGTAGCCGGCGCCGCTTATCAGAAGAAGCTGCGATCCATCAGCGAACGTTCTACGTTCCGCGGTATGCAGAAAACATTTTCCCCGCCGGCGCATTAATCTTTCAGCGGCGGCGGACAGGAGATTTGATTCCATCCGCAGCTTCCGTCCGGTTCCACCAGGTGTACGAAGGGGGAACGGGAACGGTTTCTTGTTTTGCCCTTATCGCCGTTTAGTTTCTCGTTTGCGCTCTCCGTTCTCGCGCTGAAAGGCTAATCCGTTGCCCCGTCAAAACCCGTGGTGATAATCTCGTGGCTCTGGAGCGCGCGTTCCCGAGTGGTTATTACAAACCTGTGCCCGTCCGTAGAACAAAATCGCCGTGACAGAACCGTCGTCCCCGTCCACGGGGTAATCCTTTTTCAGCGCGGGTGGTCGCGGGTGTTTACCGCCAGACGCAAGCAGAACCGTTCTGGGTAGGCGACGATGGGAAAAACAACAAACCAGAAGGATCTTCGGCTCGTTAGACCACAACACGTCCGGGTAACACTCAAACACACAGATAGAGCGAGAGAGAGAGAGACGCTTGCGGCCGTGGCCACCCGGGGGCGACGGTTCTCGGTGGCGTGTCTTCAAATTAATCTTGAAATAAAAATAGATTGCGGACTAAATTGGTCCGGAAGTGTTTTATAATCTTCTGGCCTATCCCGCCGGGGCTGTTTGTGTGCAATTCTGGGCCCTGTTTTTGTTGTTGTGGTTGTTGTTGCCTTCTTCCTTGCTGCTGTCCTTTGCGAAGAATTCCGTCCCACGCACCGGACGGATCGTGGGACGCAGGAAGGATCTGTAATATTTTACCTTGCAGCGCGTTCGCGTTCTTTTCTAGGCGGTTTTTTGCTTTACATTCTGCGTTGTTGATGGTTTTTGCACTGCGCATAGTATCTAATATCCTTATGCTCACGTTCCGTTTCTCTTTTTCTGCCGGCGTACGGATAATTTCTTTACAGGTGAACGTTTGCATTAGCTGATTGGAGCGGTATCTGGAGGACAAAAAAGAACATAGAAAATGATTAGCATTTCAACGGAATAACGAGAGAAAACGACGAAAAGTTATACTTGGAAAACAACGCACTAACGATTCCGGGAGGGGTGGAAACTAGGTTCCAAATCACGGCGATAGATACGTCCGCGTTCTTTGCCACATCGGTCGCGATGCGTTCCGACCTGTCGGACGACAAGCACAGCGTGCAGCTGGCGGCAGCCGAGATCGCGGAGTCATCCGACACCAGCGGGTTCTACGAGCTGGCCTCGAACGGTTCCACGAACGGGCT
>KZ072606.1:159165-172855 GCA_002091845.1 Anopheles cracens
GCCTGCCGGAGACAGTGCCAAAAGGAGTCCTTGATGCCGTGATGCGCGAAGGAGCGACTGAAGAGGGAACCGTTTATAATAACATTACACGCAGATTTACACGCACCTCCACTGGGACGCTGAAAAAAAAAACACCACCGAGAAGAAGAAGAAAAAAAGAAGAAAAAGCAGATTTTCCTGAGAGCCGATAAACCCAATAACACCGATTGGGGAATCGAAGGCGGAAAAGAATACCAACCCTTAAAACACTTCTTGGCCCCGGGATGCAGATGAGGCGGACTACCTCGCTTCCCGGGCCTTGTGGGTGGAAGCTTATGCGCCATGGGAATACAGCGAACGGCCCCGCACAACCCCCTTTTCGTTCCCGTCGTCTTTACCCGCACAGGAAGGAAACGAAAATAAAATACCATCCCTTTTTTTTCCTTCGTTGCCGTCGCTGGTCCCGTTCTTCGCACACTTGTCGGGCGCGCACGGAGACGACAGAATGCGCCCGGGAGGTACGAACGACGATTTATCAGGATTTTCGCCAGTTCAACGCGTCAACGAATTTGTTATTCCATTTCTGAGACGTTCTTTCTTTCTTTCGCGCGCGCGGTTTGTCTCGCTTCCGCGTGCCGCAGGTTGAGGTTTTGTTCGGAGGTTCAGAAACCCTTTTTTTTGTCGCTAGCCCACCGTCATCGACGTTGGCGTTGGAAGTAATAACAGCAGGCGCTGG
The DNA here is from genome assembly GCA_002091845.1 of Anopheles cracens. Lineage (NCBI taxonomy): Eukaryota > Metazoa > Arthropoda > Insecta > Diptera > Culicidae > Anopheles > Anopheles cracens. The sequence continues at coordinate 159,881 of KZ072606.1, forward strand.
CAAGTGTTTACGTACGCACTCGCTGGCAGCTCCTGGTCCCCGTGTTGGAGGATGTGAAATCATCTGTTGTCTGTTTACGTATGATTCACCACGACGACGAATGGCGACATCTCGTCAGTTATGCGTACACAAGTCCTCTTCAGCGTCACCGACGCGAGGCACGCGAGAGGCACTGAATCTGACTTCTCTGCGCACGACCAGCCGCAAGCACACGTCCTCCTTCGAGGACGCTCCGCTGCCGGAAGTGGTGGAAAGATATTTATGTTAATCAAATTTGACATACCGATTTCCTGGAAGCGCTCCTCCCTCCCAGAATGCGGATTTCGGATGTAAGCGAACCGGATAAAACCGGCGCACGTTGCTTCCTAACCCTTCCAGGAGCGTCATGTTCTCGCGGAGCAGGTCGGTCGGACCGATGGGGATGGGTTTGTTTACGCAAGGAGGTAGAGGCTTGTTTTTGCGGCGCAACACGGGCGCACAAGGGTTGGAAGGAGCGACATGGTTTGGGGGATGTTTTCCGGTGAAGGATTATGGACCATAAATAGACCGCCGGTGTTTGACGGGCTGAACGCGGGGACAGCAGACCGAAAGAGGTAATTATTTTGAGTATCACACTATTTTAAGCATAGCTAGCGGAATCTGATACCTAAATTTACTACAGAGATTTCATAGTGATTTCTCTCGCTATTCGTTTCAACACTAAATAAATAAACTGTAATTAGTGCGTTAAACAGCTTTTTGATGTGCAAAAACCCCGTAGGGTTGCACTCATTGGCACATTGGTTTCGAAGCCCTTTCCAGAAATAAAATGTAAGTAGCCCTTACCACGTGCCACATGCAGAGTTTTTGTGGAAAGTTTTCTCAAAAGACATGTCATGTTGTCATGTTGTCGAGCACCGGGTGCAGATTTTGAATCCTGAAAACAACGCTTGTTGTTTCCATCATTATCCGAGCGTTTTCTCACAGCACACATAATAGCAATAAGTGTGCTTCTACACTGAAAGGGTGAAACCCCCATTTGCTGGTCGGAAACCATTATCCTTCAGTGCAATAATATCTTGTGAAGTCCCCTCCCATCCGACGAAGTGTGGAAAGAGTTCGTGTGTGCCAGCGATTCCAGGAAACACCTACACAATTTAATGGAGCTTTATAATTCAATTATTCGCGCCCTCGAATTGCCCAGGCATCATGCAGAGACTGAACGAATCCAATGTCAATCATTTTCTTTGAAAACGGATAAAATTTTGGAATTGCTCACTAAACATTCAAAACTTCTGAGCCGATTTGAGTAATTATGTTGCATACGTTCTTTGTCTTCCGCCACAAGTTTCACAGGAAAAGTGATAAAATCGAATAAATCGAGTAGACAGATAAATTTTAGTTACGCTATCAACCAATAGATGGCGTTACTAATGCAAGTTTGCAAGGGTTTTCAATATCGTTTCGCTGTTTTCAACATTATTTTCAACGGACCACCATACACAATAACTTTGAGTCAACTCTTTTTTGCCCACCTTGCTGAGTCGAGCATGATTTCCCTCCACATCGAATTAATAACGAAACTGAACGAAACAACTCGGTAAGGATGATTAAACAACGACTTAAAATCATAGCCATGGCGCCAGCGTAGCTCAGGTTTGAATGCCGTCCGATGGCAAAACGATGGTAAGATCATTGACGTTGGCATTAAATCGCTTGCAAACGCTCACGCACTTCCATACGCATGACAACAGTAACGGCAGGTAGCGTTAACCAATTAAAATACATTAGATGAAATTGTATGATGATGATGAAATCAACGATCGCTGTGGGAATAAATAATTAACCTTAAGAGCTATGCATACAATACTACTACCACTCTTACTACTACTACTACTTCACAGCAGCAGCTGTGGCACTAAACGACTACTGTTATTCGCTGAGGGGAGAAGATTGTTTTAAAGTTACTTTTATCTTTGCTTTAGGTTAAGAATAGCTTAGTGCAGGAGCAGTAGAGTTCGCCCATTGGTAGACCCATTGGTGATCGAACGCTATCAAAACATACTATCGTACGCATTAGCACGGGATCTGTGAAATCAAAACTAATGTAGGCGACCTTTCCCGAAGGTAACGCAAGCTGTCCAAAACAATATGTAAATAGCGAAATAAAAGCAGGAGAACAAAGCAGTAAAGCAAATATAGTCACAAACGCTAGCCGGTACCAAACAAAACAAGTACAAATGTGGATACAATGACAATGTTTGATGAACCTGTACGCCCAATTATGCTTATTGTAGAACATGGTAAAGGGGTGGAGCAAAACGCGCACAGTTCTAAGTAATGAACAAAAACAGATAAAAAGATGAAAAAGAATGAACGATGTAAAAGAAAAGAAACGCAAACGGAACTAGCTACACGGCCGTTCGAAAAGAAGAGTATGATTGAGTATCTAAAAGGCTCAGCAATCGAGTTGATTAATTTTAAGATCGTTAGTAATTTCGGGGCAGAAAATATCTGCTCAGACAAGCTTTAGCCGCACTAGTCAGTTCAGATCGTTGTGCATCTACACTCGCACTACGCAGAATACTTACACGTAGACCGCCATTTGTCACAACTAGCGCTTGATGTTTGCGCCCAATTTCATTCGCCATTACTAGCCTAGAACATAACCATAAATGCGTTCCCCCTTCTTCTTCTCTAAATAAACGAACGTCCTTCCAAGCGCAGCTAACACACGAGAGTCGTTAACGATTGAGGAAGTTTAAAAATCGCGAACTAACACAAAAAAGGTGATCGCAGCGGAACATAACGCTAATGCTGATGTAAAGTACGCCGCTTTGTTATAGTAGCAAATGTAAATGAAGCTAGCGAGTAAGGTACAATATTGATCGCTTTTAAACTGTGTAAACCGTTCGGTGCATCTTACCGTCTAAGCACTGCGAGCTCACCAGAGCCGTGGAAGTGTGGGATGAAAACATCAAATAAGACATTAAAACTAAAATTAAATGTTTCACTCCTCGACTATCTGTCTCTTTAACTCCCTCACACACCCTTACACACATCGCACATGTAATATCTTATCGTCCGACCGCGAAAACAGTTGTCCGAACCGCGAAAGATCGCTTTCTTTCCATTCCGTACTCGTGCGTGTATGTGTCAATATGTGTAACCGGGATATAATTCTTCTCAACGCACCCATCCTTGCTCTGCCAAATCCTAGTTGTGTATTCTGAATGTTTGTAGCAAATGATCGCACAGCAGTGATCGATATGAAACAGGCAAAGCATTCCGCATGCGCCACTGTCCTGTGTATCTCACCAGGAGGTATGCGTTGTGAGAATAAAAAGAATTCAAACGTTACAGTACGACTAGTTTGAAGCGTATCCGAATTTCGTCCGAAAAAAAGCATCATGTTCGTGATTCCACTTTCTCTTGCAGCGTCAATTGCTCTTTTGAAAAAGAAGAGTCTGAGGGTCAACATTCACCCACGCAGTTGAACATTTGCACAAACTTTCATTCAATTGAAGATGGTATTGTAGAAGAAACTGAGTAAAGTTTAACAAATATGTTGTCGAGAGTATATTGGAATAGTTCCGTAGATTGTACTTCAACATGAGCTACTAGAAAGAAAATTTCTCAACTCTGCATCAACAATGTCATAAAATGTTAATTACAAATGAAAAAAGTGTATATATTGAACACAAAGTAAAAGGAATGCACCTATTACTATTCACTCTTCTCCACCCTCGAATGCATCCACCTTGAAGCAAATCTTTCGACACTCCATCGTGCGCAGATGTTGCACAGATTATTGTCGCCGGGAAACAGCATTTTCGTAGGCGAGTTTCGTTTCACGTTCTTTTGAGATTGGCGAAAGTAATGCGCTAGTTTACAAAACCAAAACAAGCTATTTTGCCGCCTTCTTTGACAGGGCCGAAATAACGATGACAGCTGTGCACCGTGTCGTACAGGGACGCACGAAAAAAGTGTTATTTTTCTCGGATATGCAAAAGTGACAAAAGGACATTTTATTATATGTTTGAATAGAATGCACGAAGGACAAATATCGAATATTCTACGTTAACCCAAAAATAATTTTCAACACTAAACCGCATATCGATCTTCAATTGAACCTCACTGTCCCAGAGGTTTTTTATCACCCCCGACCGAACCAACCAACGCACAGTTTTCCGTTCGAGATCAACCGTGCCCCAACGCAAGGAATGTCAATTTGCCGGCTGCAAACTCGCGCATCGTCCATCTTCTCCACCTCGATTCGTCTGTTCAGTTCCGCAATCAGCAAGAGCATGGAAAAGCACGAAGTCGTCCCGGATGTCGTGCCGGTCGCACCGGCCGAAGTGGCCAAGGTAACCTACCCTAGCGGGGCCGTCGTCAGCGAGGGCAACGTTCTCACCCCCACCCAGGTGAAGGACGTACCGAAGGTGGAATGGAGCGCGGATGGTGGAGCCTTCTACACGCTCTGCATGACCGACCCGGACGCTCCGAGCCGCAAGGAACCGACGTACCGCGAGTGGCACCACTGGCTGGTCGGCAACATCCCCGGTGCGGACGTCTCCAAGGGTGAAACGCTGTCCGCGTACGTTGGATCCGGTCCGCCGCAGGGAACCGGACTCCATCGCTACGTGTTTCTGGTGTACAAACAAAATGGCAAGCTGAGCTTCGACGAACCGCGTCTGACCAACACCAGCGGGGACAATCGCGGTGGATTCGCCATTCGTAAGTTTGCGGACAAGTATCAGCTGGGCAATCCGGTTGCCGGCAACTTGTACCAGGCCGAATGGGACGACTACGTGCCCCTGCTGTACAAGCAGCTGGGTGCTTAAATTTGGCTTCAAAGCATATATACACAAATGAAATGATAATATTGTTAGCAGAAAGAAATAATAAAAGTGCGAAACATGTGCGAAATAAAATCAGTCAAAAAGGCGAACAGCGAATGTATCCACACAGATGAGTAACAGTGAAGCTTTGGGCTTGATTTCACTTACTGTCTTGTCCTTGTGGATGGACCGGGGGAAGATATTTGGTTCGATTGTTTCGACAGGGTGAAAGATACGGAAGAAGACTCATTTTAAAATTGATCCCTCCTGGGTCGGGTCGTTTTCTTCATCACAGACAGAGAAGGGGAGCAGCAACAACTTACCCATCACGCCACAAACTACACCCGTCACGATCGAGTGCACGTCTATATTGCCGACGAGCTTAATCCGTTGCAGTGCGTCCTCCAAAATCAGTATATCGTTGTCGTGCGTGTAGTGCGAGCGAGGTGGCTGTGGAGCCAGCTGGTTTTCTTCCGATATTTCCCGCAGAATGCTCGGTGACCTTCCAAATTGCCGAACACCCACTGCTGCAGCAGTTCCAGCGACATTGACAAATCGTTCGAGGTTGTCTGGAATTTTGAAACGATTATATTTCGATTACTTCAACATCCTAACAAAATAAACAAGAAAGAAACTCCGTACCTGATTAAGTCCCGACATTAAGACGAGCAACGGAGAGTTTTGCAATGGCTGCAGTTCCTTTTGTGGACCTCCTTGATAGAAAATGTAATCCTCCACGAAAAATCTTCCATCGCTTTCCTCGTATCCTGTGGTGCAGCGCATTTGTTATTAAGGAGGGGGAAAAACATTAACAATATTGAACATTTGGTTGTGTATGCTAGGAATTAGCACATTCGATAAAAATAGACATAAACCATGGTATACAATGAGTGCAATTTCGAGATGTGAAAAATTTGGCTTCAAAGCATATATACACAAATGAAATGATAATATTGTTAGCAGAAAGAAATAATAAAAGTGCGAAACATGTGCGAAATAAAATCAGTCAAAAAGGCGAACAGCGAATGTATCCACACAGATGAGTAACAGTGAAGCTTTGGGCTTGATTTCACTTACTGTCTTGTCCTTGTGGATGGACCGGGGGAAGATATTTGGTTCGATTGTTTCGACAGGGTGAAAGATACGGAAGAAGACTCATTTTAAAATTGATCCCTCCTGGGTCGGGTCGTTTTCTTCATCACAGACAGAGAAGGGGAGCAGCAACAACTTACCCATCACGCCACAAACTACACCCGTCACGATCGAGTGCACGTCTATATTGCCGACGAGCTTAATCCGTTGCAGTGCGTCCTCCAAAATCAGTATATCGTTGTCGTGCGTGTAGTGCGAGCGAGGTGGCTGTGGAGCCAGCTGGTTTTCTTCCGATATTTCCCGCAGAATGCTCGGTTTCAATTCCTGCTCGAGGACGAAAGGAAATTAGTCAAGGGAAAATGCTTCTTCTTGCTCGCTTCGATGCGTACCTGATGCTTGAAGAGTGTCCCGATGATAACGCACTTTTGCGGACAGTCTTCCCGCAGGTCCGCCAACCGTTTGATCGGCATCTCCTTGCCCCATTTCTTCTGCACACTGTCCTCCAGCATCGTCAGCATTTCCTCTAACCGCGAGGCGTAGATGAACGCAAACTGTTTGGAAAAGTCTTTCTTCGCGAAGTGAAAGCATTCCGATCTGTAGCTGTACGGCACCTTTAACCGTTCGAAGGAGCTGCCCGCCGGTGGATTGCACAAATTATTATCGCCGGGAAACAGCATTTTCGTAGGCGAGTTTCGTTTCACGTTCTTTTGAGATTGGCGAAAGTAATGCGCTAGTTTACAAAACCAAAACAAGCTATTTTGCCGCCTTCTTTGACAGGGCCGAAATAACGATGACAGCTGTGCACCGTGTCGTACAGGGACGCACGAAAAAAGTGTTATTTTTCTCGGATATGCAAAAGTGACAAAAGGACATTTTATTATATGTTTGAATAGAATGCACGAAGGACAAATATCGAATATTCTACGTTAACCCAAAAATAATTTTCAACACTAAACCGCATATCGATCTTCAATTGAACCTCACTGTCCCAGAGGTTTTTTATCACCCCCCGACCGAACCAACCAACGCACAGTTTTCCGTTCGAGATCAACCGTGCCCCAACGCAAGGAATGTCAATTTGCCGGCTGCAAACTCGCGCATCGTCCATCTTCTCCACCTCGATTCGTCTGTTCAGTTCCGCAATCAGCAAGAGCATGGAAAAGCACGAAGTCGTCCCGGATGTCGTGCCGGTCGCACCGGCCGAAGTGGCCAAGGTAACCTACCCTAGCGGGGCCGTCGTCAGCGAGGGCAACGTTCTCACCCCCACCCAGGTGAAGGACGTACCGAAGGTGGAATGGAGCGCGGATGGTGGAGCCTTCTACACGCTCTGCATGACCGACCCGGACGCTCCGAGCCGCAAGGAACCGACGTACCGCGAGTGGCACCACTGGCTGGTCGGCAACATCCCCGGTGCGGACGTCTCCAAGGGTGAAACGCTGTCCGCGTACGTTGGATCCGGTCCGCCGCAGGGAACCGGACTCCATCGCTACGTGTTTCTGGTGTACAAACAAAATGGCAAGCTGAGCTTCGACGAACCGCGTCTGACCAACACCAGCGGGGACAATCGCGGTGGATTCGCCATTCGTAAGTTTGCGGACAAGTATCAGCTGGGCAATCCGGTTGCCGGCAACTTGTACCAGGCCGAATGGGACGACTACGTGCCCCTGCTGTACAAGCAGCTGGGTGCTTAAAAAGGGAGTTAAATTGGCTTAATTGAGGGTGATGCACGATCATCACACAACAACATACCGTATTGCACTTAGCGGCCTTTGGTGGAGGCACGGTAGAAGTTGCTAGAAGCAAATATTCGATGTTGGAAGGAAAAGAAAAAAACAAAAAGAATAAAAATAAACAGTACTGATAAAGGCATATACATATGTACGTACTACACGGTGTGACGAAAGAAGTTGTGTCATAATAAAGACAATTTTAGAACAAAATACTCTACTGATTATGGAACAAATTTGTAGCTGGAATGAAGTATTTATTTGCAACGATTCTCGTTCGGAAGAGTAGAACTGCACTGCGACAAGGAGGCAAGGAAGAAAAATGCATTAAACGACTCTATTTCAGAGCGTGTGTAAAATACTATTGCCACAAATGTTGTGTACGTTTGGTTTTAAAGCTTCAGTCCCTGCATGGAGCTGGTAAGCGTATCGATGTCCCAAATGACCAGCTGACCGTCCAGCCCGGACGTGCTGATACGCTGCACGTTGCCCTTCTCACCGCTGTACAAACAAACGCTCGTTATGGCGTTCTGGTGGATCGACTCCAGGTTGGTATCGTTGTTCTCCGTGCGTAAATTGCGATCCAACGACTGGAAGATGCGCATCGCGGAAATGCCGCTCTGCTCCTTCTTCGTCGACTGGTCCAGTTTGGCGGCCAGCACGATCTTCCCACCGTCACCGACCGTGTAGATCAGCGGCACGCAGCTGTGCCCGGCAACCAGAATCGAATGGGGCGATATCCACTCGCAGCACAGGAACGGCAGGTACTCCGTCTTCTGCTTCACGCCAACGTTGCCCCCATTCGCCATCCCGATGTTGATCGCACTGTCATGGCCCACCCAGCAGATCCGATTGCCATCGGCCGAGAAGCTCACGCTATGCACCCAGCCGCCGCCGGTGCTCGAGTTTTTAAACTCGGCCAGTATCTGCCCGAGCGGCTTCTTCGGGCCCCAGGCCGTCGGTTCCGGGTGCTGCTCGATGTCCTTGATGAAGGCGGAAAACACGCGCACCTTGTAGTCGGTCGAACCCGCCACCAGCAGCATGTTGTTCGGATGCCAGTCGATCGACGTGACCGTCGAGCGGATCGGCTTCTTGATGTGCTTCGACACCCACCAGTCGTTCTCCGACTCGAAGTAGCACACGGAGATCAGCCGGGCGCCCGACCCGACCGCGAACTTGTTCTCCAGCGGCGACCAGCGGACGCACGTGGCCGCACGATTGATGCGCAGCAGCACCAGGGTCGGCTTCCACTTGCCGTCGTCACCCTGCGTCCACACGTACGCATTCCGGTCGACGGCACAGGTCACGATGCGGTTCGTGTTCGGCGCCCAATCGATGCCCATCACGCGCAGATCGTGCTGATTCAGCACGTCCGTCAGCTTCCATTCCGAGCCCTCGCGCTTGTAGATGTGCACCTCGTTGTTGTTCGGCGAGATGGCGATTTCTGAAACGGCGGGAAAGTGCCACCGATGAGTAATCGAGAAACAGCAGGACCCCCTGCAAAGCCACCACTTACGGGAGCGATCCTTATTCCACGCGTGGCAGGTGATTGGGCTCACCGTGCCCCCAAACGTATGGCGTTCCGTCATGGTCAAGAACGGTGCTCTCGAGCTAACAAATACTTTACGGTGTGAGATCGGTTGTTTGTAAAATCAGACTCCAAAATAGGCAATCGGCAGGGAAGGAAACGCCCCAACGCAGATTGTGCTTATCGCGCGCGCTCCGGGATCACTTTTCGACGTCGGGGAGACGTGTTTTCAACACAAAATCAGGACAGCTGCACAAACAGGGTTGTTGTGTGATAAAATTCGCGGACTCTGGGCCGTCTACACGAATTTTATCCGCAAAACACCGGAGAAATTCCGAACGAAACAATCGTTGCAAATACTGCTGCTACACACCATAAAAAATATGATTCACAGGAGAGGGAGAAAGAAAACATCGTTCAGAGGGTTTGACAGCTCGATGTTTTTTTTTGTCTTGTGCGCTACCCAAATCTTGCCAACGATGCGTGTTCCTTTGTGGAATACTGTAAATCAGCAATTAATCAACCATACAAGCAACGAAAAAACTCTTGCTTTGCGACTGTTTTCATTACATGCGCCGCGTTGTATGTGTTTTATACGAAAAATCATTTGTTAGGAGTTGATTAGTCACTGAACAGTCGCCATTAATCAGCAGCTATCAACAGGGCTGCTGTAGGTGAAACCGTGTTGCCAAATCAAATTCAAACATGCGATTTAAATTGGATGTGGTTTTTAAACATTATTTGCAGAAACTGTTCTATAATAATCGCTCTCAAACATATTTGTACAGACAAATAGCGAAACTATTTGTTATTTATGTAATTGTTTGAAAAAAAAAAAAAAACGCTCTGGAATCGGGGATTTTCTCCCCGGTTTCATTTGTTGTTGTCTTTCTCGGATCAGCTGCCAGGGGTCGTTTGTTTTGCTTTTCGTTTTTTTGCTGACAAGGCACAAATTTCCTTCGGCCCAGCGATTTTAGATATCACGATTTATGCCGTTGTCTAGTTTTTAGTTTAGTTAATCTACGAATAAAGTTTATCGTTTTCTCTTGTTAATGCTCGTCCGTCTTTCTGTTGTCTGATAAGATTACGCGAGCTCCGAATTCAGCCATCCACCTGATTCTTACTCCGGCCGTTGTCCGTTCCTACGAGTGAACTTTGAACCGTGTTCAGATAATTAATTCACTTGCCCGCGGTGCTGTGAGTTGTTCGTGGTGGAGAGTGCTTGTGTTTCTGTTTTCAAATATTCCCACTAATCGGTTTTAAGAAAAAGCTCGCAAACCATGCTACGTGTCCCGAAAACGCAATGGGCGGCCTCGGTGGCGAACGCGGTACGGAGTAAATCCACCACCGCTCGCTCTACTTCCGGCGACGAGTATCAGTTTCTGCAGCGATCCAAAATTCCGATGCTACACTTCCAACCGTCGCTGCCGCGGTTGCCAATTCCGGAGCTGGACAAAACCTGCGCTCGCTATCTGGCCGCACAGCAGCCCCTCCTAGCACCGGAAGCCTTCCAGCGTACGACGGAAGCCGTGAAACAGTTCTCCGAAACGGATGGCCCTAAGCTGCAGACGCTACTGAAAGAATTCGATGGGAAAAACAAGCACACCAGCTATATCTCCGAACCGTGGTTCGACATGTACCTGCGGGATCGGGTACCACTTCCGCTGAACTACAACCCACTGCTAATGATGAATCCTGATCCTCGGCCAGAGTACAACGATCAGCTATTGCGGACGACCAATCTCGTCGTCAGTTCGTTGCGATTTATGCGCTCACTGCGTGCTAAAACCCTCGAGCCGGAGGTGTTCCACATGAATCCGGCCAAGAGTGACACGAACATGTTCCGCACGGTGACCTCACTGATGCCGTCGCTGATCTCCACGTACGTGGCGTACACGTTCAAGGCGTTCCCGCTCGACATGAGCCAGTATCAGGGTCTGTTCGGGGGTACGCGCATTCCGGAGCTGGGCAAAGATCGAATTTATCGTAACGAATCCGCCCGGCATGTGCTGGTGCTGCGCAAAGGAAACATGTATGCTGTCGACGTACTGGATGCAGCTGGTAAGCAATGATAGTAAGCTATAAATCACACAGTTCAGTCGTGTAACAGTCGCTCCTCTTCGCTTTAGGTGATATCGAACAACCGGCCACACTGTACGCACGCTTCGAGCGTATTCTATCCGATGCGAAGCCACCAGCAGCCGATCCGCTCGGGCTCTTGACGACCGAAAACCGTGACACCTGGGCCACGGCAAGAACGCACCTCACGCAGCTGGGCAACAACGCCAAATCGCTCGAACTCGTCGATTCCGCTCTGTTCTGTCTCTGCCTAGATGAGTCGACGATCAATCCGGACAATCCGATCCCGGCCATCCGTGAGTTCCTGTTCGGCGACGGCACGAACCGATGGTTCGATAAATCGTTTTCCCTCATCGTCGCCAAGGATGGTACGGCGGGCATCAACTTCGAGCACTCGTGGGGTGACGGTGTAGCCGTGTTGCGCTACTTCCAGGAGATTTACAAAGAAACCACCTCCGCACCGTTCGTGCACCCGGGACTGCAAGGAGCGAACGATCAGTCCAGCTCAGCGATCGCCCCGATCGAGTTCACCCTAGACGATCGTGCGAAGAGTGCCATTCGGACGGCCGAAAACAACCACAACGCGGTCATCGATTCGCTCGACATGAACTACATGAAGTACGAAGGAATCAACAAGGGCGTGTGCAAAAAGCAGCGCATCAGTCCGGACTCGGTGATGCAGCTCGGGTTCCAGCTGGCCTACTACAAGCAGCACGGGTCGTTTGTGGCCACGTACGAATCTTGCAGTACGGCCGCGTTCCGCCACGGGCGCACCGAAACCATGCGTCCCTGCACACTCGCTACGCGTGCCTTCTGCGAGGCGGTCGAACGACGTGCAGGTCCAAACGGGAAGAGCGCCGCCGAGCTGCGCACGATGATGGACCAATGCTCGACCGTGCACGGGCAGCTCACGAAGGAGGCCGCCATGGGGCAGGGCTTCGATCGACATCTATTCGGGCTGCGGCATACGGCGCAACAGAATGGACTGCCGCTGCCGGCGCTCTACCAGGATCCGGCCTATGCCGCGCTCAATCACAACATCCTGTCTACGAGCACGCTCTCATCGCCGGCCCTACTGGCAGGCGGGTTCGGGCCGGTCGTGAAGGATGGTTACGGCATCGGGTACAACATTCAGGACGGGTATTTGGGTAGCGTCGTGACGAGCTACAAACCGCACCGCAACGGCAGAGAGTTTGTCGACTGTCTCCGGGCGGCGTACGAGGACATCAGCAAGGTGTTGACCGCTAGCGGACCCTCGCCCAAAGAGAAGTGAGCGTAAGACAGTGTGAGCCCCATTGAATTTGTGAATGGTGCGGTGCCTTACTGGTGAGCCGAGACCTTTTTTGTCTTGTTTTCGACTGCAATAAATAAATAAAAGTTTATTATAAATGATTTAATACATGTGAACATGTTTCTCGTTGATAAAATGATCGGGTTCCGACTAAAACAAGCAATTGGCCAATACGCAAAATAAATATGCATTTTTCAATAACCAAAATTTCATACAACCAATTAGGCTCCAGTCTTTGCAAATACCACAAACAGATGTTACGTGCAATGCAAACAGATAAGTAAACAGCCAGTACAACGTTTCGGATGTTCTTTGTACAGCTTGTTCGGGTCGAAAACAAGCGTCTGGTTTCAAATATTCTACTAAACTAGCAGCAATGTATTGTGTAATCGTATGCAGATTAGTATATATTATCCTATATATACTGTATATTCTCTT
>KZ072606.1:200454-211322 GCA_002091845.1 Anopheles cracens
GATTCGCCGGAACCATCCCCTTCTTCTTCCTCGTCCTCGTCAGCGTCCGCTTCCTCACCAACCGCCGACTGCAGGATGTCCCCGCCGTACGGGTCCTAGAAGACCGTGGGTTTTAACACACTGGACACACTCTGGGAGGGAAGATTAGTTTAATTTTTATTTATATATATTTGCTGCTGGCCTCCTGGCAGGGTGGAGTGAAAACGTGCACCGGGACACTTGATCGATTGGGCATTCGAGCAGTGCAAGGATTGCTCCAACTCCCGCGGCCCTATTCGCTCGCGATCCACCTGGATGGGATTATAATAAAAAAAAATATTTTCTTACACGCGAATAAAGTAATAGGTGCATTTTAAGCGTTCATCAGGTGTAACTCAGACAACCGGCAGCGGGCCCGGAATATGTGGTCCGAAAAGGAATGAGAAAGCTCTGCGCGATAATTGGAAGCATGTAGGAAAACGGCTTGAAATCATTCAATATGAGAGCCGGTTCATAGATTCCGTCGTAATCACAGCAGTGCGACGCGTTAATATAATTTATATAGTCAAATATGCCAACTCTTTCAGTGCAAAAATACGCCATTAGTGGAGCATTAGTTAATATGTTAAATCCGCATCATTCATCATTTGCATCAACAACAAAAAACAAGGAAGGATGCATTTTCATCTCACGCACGCAAACATCAAATCTGTCAATACGCGCACGAATTGTGAATGCATTGTTTTGGTGTTCCAGTTCGGTGCAGCAGTTTTTGTTCCTTTCTAAATTGCCATTAATATTATTTCTTGCGCGCCAGTATTTCATTCGGCTCGCTCCATAGAACCGGCGTAGAACCGATCGATCGGGCAGTGGGAAGCGAAGATCGCACATTTTCACGCACGTTCCCGTCCGTTCCCGTTCGAGAGCATGCCCTCCCCCTGCAGGAATTGCATTTGCGATTCTCCCTTCGGGAACGGCACGCGGCTGACAATTCAAAATGTAAATAACCACCTTTCAGCCGTTGTTTACAACGAGGTGCGCATGTGCGTGCGTGTTCCAACAAAAAAAAGCGTCTTTCGTCGCTCGGGACAACTACTGATAAGGCTGGAAAGGGGTGAACGGTGGTTGGAAATACCGACGACGACGCAAACTCAATGCTTTTTGCTCGCTCTCTCTCTCTCTCTTTCCATCTTCATGCGTGCTTGTGGGTATTCTAAATGCGGGAAGGTTGCGGGATGAGGACCGGTCTAAAGCCTTGCGAACGTTTATCAGCGCCCGAAATTCCAGCATCATTGACAGAGTGGCACAACGGTGGCCGTGCGCGCACATACACACGGAGCGATGCACAACAGATTATTGATTTCAGCAGCAATGTGAGGTGTGGACAGGCAGGCCGCCGAGAAGAAGAACGCTCCCCGAACAGGATAGTATTTTTCAGGCAGCAGTAGACGAGCTTCTGTGCTTGGGTGCCAAATCTGTGTGATTATTCGTAGTAGCCATGAAATAAGGATTCTGTTCGTAGTCGTCTCGTTCGGGACTGTTCCATTTCAACGAATCGTCCTGTCGATTGTCGTGCACGCGCGTTTGTGTGTGTGCAGGAATTTGTGTCAGGAAAGGGTTTTGTACAAAAAATCGCAGCAACAATGTTGAAGCAGGAAAACCTTGCTGCCAATTTTTGCGGTCTACTAGCGCTGAGTGGAAACAAGGGTATACTATTGAGTTGACTTGTTTCTGTTCTGTCTCTGTAGTAAACAAGCGCTACTTCTCTTTACTCTACTAGATGTCGCTATCGAATGGCGCATCCTGGGCAAGGAGCAGGACAGCTCGCTGCTCGCCAGCTGGGTGTCGTTCGACGCGAAAAGGAAGGGAGGCCGCGAGGAGCAGCGCACTAACGTCGGCATCTACACGCCGAAGAGCAAAACGTTCGAAGTGCTGTACACCTTCCCGGGCAGGGAGAACGTCATCCAGGCGTCGGTCAATCTCACGCACACGCTGCTCCTGTACGTGGCGAAGGAGCTGAAGCAGGACGAGTCCGGCCGGAACTGTGACGTGTACCGGGCGTATCTGGTGGAGGTGCGTCCCGGCGTGGAATCCGTGCGGCCCCATCTGCTTCTCGAGGTGGACCGCAATCGGCAGGTTATGGCCACGTTCCTGTGGCGCAAACTGTCCACCTTCGAGAAGAGCTACCAGGACAAGTTTCTCCTGCTGGTGCACCACGAGCACGTGCTGCTGTACACGGCGTCGTTGAAAAAGATTGAGCAACCGCCGGTGGAAGGTGCTGGATCGTTCGCCGATGATCTTACGGCCGGCAGCAGAATCGACTACGCGAACCCAAACGCCTGGCACCTGGATTGCGATGCACTGAAGCATGAAACACTCACGAAAGCGTTCATCTGGGCTCAGTGGGATCCGGCCGTGCAGGCACTGTACTACATCCACCTCAAGCCGACTGCACGCACCATTTTCGAGAAGGAGGACGAATCGTCCGGTGATGGGACGGCGGACGACTCTGGCAAGCGACTTCAACCGACGCTGTCCGCGTTCCAATTCCACGACGACCTACCGACGGAAACGGTCCTTAACATCCCACTCAATTTACCAAAAATCCCTTCATCCAGCAGCGAGGACATCTACGAGGACGACACCGTGCCGCTCCGTATACACGACTCCTCGCTCAATCTCGTGATCGTCAGCGACGAGTCGGGCATGCTGTTCGTCTGCCACTACTACCTCTACCAGCCGATCAAGCAGCGGGAGGAGGAGTCGCAGCCAAACGGTGCTGGTGGTCCGGCGCAGACCATATTCGACGTGCACTTCGCCTACTCGGTGACGATACTGCACCACGGGTGCGTCATACACTGCGTCATGCCGGGCATCCCGTGGGAGAAGGCGAAACTGATGAAGCCCACGTTCACGTTGCACGGTGATCACCACGTGCTCGTGTTTCAGGCGGACCTCTTCATGCATCTGCTCGACGTTGGGCTGTCGCACGAACCGTCCTGCCATATCGTGTGTGCACCGTTTACGCGCGCACCCATCACGCAGCTGGTGCCGTGCTTTGCGACCAACAACATCTGCTACGATTCGGCCACGCTCGATCTGATCTCGATCACGATCCCCAAGTCGCACCTGATCGATGCGTTCCGGAACGATACCTCGATCGATAACCGGCTCGCGATCGTGCACTACTTTCTGGCCCACTCGAACGGTGGATGGCTGCGTTGGGACAAAGCTAACCTCACAAACCGGTGATAAGATCAGTCCAGCAAAACACGTCTGATTACTTAGACCTTCTAAAGACCAGCTGGCAAGTCTCTTTCATTTTTCGTAGTTTGCACTAATTCAATAACTAATCTGGAAACATTTGCCGGAAGCATCCCAAACGCCATAATTTATCTCCATGTGTATCAGTCGGTATCTTTAAACTGGCATACCTGGCCCACTGGTCATCGTACTCATAGATGCTTCCTGTGTTCTTCAACATACAAAAAGGGTAAAATATTCTCTTCCGAGGCTTCGATTGCGTACTTCATGCTCTTCTTTGCATAACAACCTCAAGTCCAGAGGTCAGACCAGAGGCCTGCCATTTCTGGCTTTCATAGACTAAATAGACTAAATTATTATGGATAGCCAGCCTTGCGAACGGAGGTACGATCCAGATGAGATTTAAACCACCACAACCTGTGGTGTGTAAAACCTTACGACCTTGTGCACATGTCCATGACTTCTTGTCCAGAACACATCAGCTACTAGCGCTAGCTCTCTTCTTGAAAGAGGTGAATTTGATGGTTGGACATTTGAAAAACGCTTAACTGCCTTTCCGATCCATTCTCTAATCTATCAATCTCCAGATATTGAGCATCATAATGGAACGGCCGCTGCATCTCGACACGGTTCCGCTACTGAAAGAAGCGCTCGTTGCCGGTACGTACGCGTCCGCCAAGAAGGGGCTCACCGCGGACCAGCTGGCACTGTTCCGACTGCTGCCCCTCACCACCTGCAGCACGGCCAAACCGATCGAGGCCAAGGTGGGCAAGCTTAACGTGGGCCTGTCGCACGGATCGATGCGTTCCGGAACGATACCTCGATCGATAACCGGCTCGCGATCGTGCACTACTTTCTGGCCCACTCGAACGGTGGGGATATTATCGAGATATTTTCCGAGGTAAGCCTGCTCGCTTCTGGGGTGTATATGGCTGCGTTGGGACAAAGCTAACCTCACAAACCGGTGATAAGATCAGTCCAGCAAAACACGTCTGATTACTTAGACCTTCTAAAGACCAGCTGCCAAGTCTCTTTCATTTTTCGTAGTTTGCACTAATTCAATAACTAATCTGGAAACATTTGCCGGAAGCATCCCAAACGCCATAATTTATCTCCATGTGTATCAGTCGGTATCTTTAAACTGGCATACCTGGCCCACTGGTCATCGTACTCATAGATGCTTCCTGTGTTCTTCAACATACAAAAAGGGTAAAATATTCTCTTCCGAGGCTTCGATTGCGTACTTCATGCTCTTCTTTGCATAACAACCTCAAGTCCAGAGGTCAGACCAGAGGCCTGCCATTTCTGGCTTTCATAGACTAAATAGACTAAATTATTATGGATAGCCAGCCTTGCGAACGGAGGTACGATCCAGATGAGATTTAAACCACCACAACCTGTGGTGTGTAAAACCTTACGACCTTGTGCACATGTCCATGACTTCTTGTCCAGAACACATCAGCTACTAGCGCTAGCTCTCTTCTTGAAAGAGGTGAATTTGATGGTTGGATATTTGAAAAACGCTTAACTGCCTTTCCGATCCATTCTCTAATCTATCAATCTCCAGATATTGAGCATCATAATGGAACGGCCGCTGCATCTCGACACGGTTCCGCTACTGAAAGAAGCGCTCGTTGCCGGTACGTACGCGTCCGCCAAGAAGGGGCTCACCGCGGACCAGCTGGCACTGTTCCGACTGCTGCCCCTCACCACCTGCAGCACGGCCAAACCGATCGAGGCCAAGGTGGGCAAGCTTAACGTGGGCCTGTCGCACGAAACGCTTTACAACACCTCCATGATGCTGCTCTCACCCCAGCAAAGGCTATCGCCGTTCCGCAAGGACATCTGGACGCTGCTGTGGGACCGGCTGAGCGACAACGGTGGCAGCAGCAAGGAACGTCCCCGCTTCCACCAGGATCAGGTGCGCGAGAAGCTCATGTACTCGCTCGCCTGCTACCAACCGGAAGCGTTGTCCCGCTGCACCACGCCGATGTCCCCGGCAAACCCGATCGGTGGCGGTTCGTTCGGCATGGAGTTCGGTGTCGGTGGTGCCGGTACGGCCGGTGCGGGTGGTGTGCGTGCCCGGCTCCAGAACGATCTCCCGTTCGTCGAGACGGAGGCGTGCACGGCCAACAAGCAGGAGCTGGTGCTGAACGTGAACCTGCGCGAGCTGAGCATGCATCTGGTGAAGCACAGCGTGAAGGAGGTGACGGGCTTCCGGTGGCTGAAGAACGCCTTCTACGACACCAATCCGGCCACGTCGCACGTGCACGCGGTCGCAACGCGCTACGTTGCGGCCCAGCTCGAACAGTCGCGTGCCCTGTGCGTGCTCGTCTGCCGGACGGCGGGGCTGGACCATGCACTCGCCGTCGAGGGAACCGAAAGCCGTGGGTTCGCGCTGATCGACCAGCTGGAACGGGCGCTGCAGGTGCGCCTGTTTGCCATGCTCGAGCGGTACTGTCTGGCAGTGGAAACGCTGGCGTTTCCTTTGCCGCTCGGCTTCTGCTCGTTCTTCTCGTACCTCGGGTACCGGGCGCTGGCGTTCGACTGCTTCATGCAGTACGTCGAGCATCACGTGTTCGAGCTGCAGATCGATGTGGTGAAGGTGATCTTCGCCGACATCGAGGACACGCAGGATGGGATAAGGCGGAAGCTGTACCTGCTGATGATACTGCCACGGTCCAGGGCTCGCCGGTTGCTCAACAGCTGGAACCATCCGGTGAGTGCGATGCTACGCGGACGCGAACACGCCATGAACATCCTGTCCGGCAATTCGGTACATCCGCGCGGATCGGCCCAGCTGCGGAAGCGGGACTATCAACCAAAAGGTAGAGCTCGACGGACACGGGCACGTTTTTGCTGCATGTATTGAATGTTCACAGTTTCACAGTTTTGTTCTGTTTCACGTTTGCTATGTATGTTCCTTCTGTGATTGTGTTATGTGCTGTGCTTGTCGTGTAAGTCGTTTCATATTTTATTCCTATGCTTGCTTTATGTTGATATACAATGCGAATGTTTGTCATTTTCCTTCCTGCTATTCAGTTTTATTTTCAATTAATACCTTAAAGAACCATGTAATGAGCGTAATGTGAGAGAGGTCAGACGAATCTTGCTGCTGTTTTGTGGATATTATGTTTTAATTTGTTTTCATTCCATTTTGTTTCTATTTGTTTCCTGCCTGCTTTTCAGTTTCCGCTTGCTGTTGCTACTGGATGTTTAGTTTATTAAATTGCACACGGTCCGTAAAGAAGGAACGTAACCATCCGAGCCTCAATAATTTGAAAAGTAAGTAATCACACACTTTGAAAGTAATGAAAATTTAGACAAAATATTTAAACGATACGATTTCGTATGCCTAATAAGGAAATAGGTTAAATAAATCCGTAAAGAAATTGAAACACTTAACAAACAAATACACAGAGCTAATAGAAACGCCAGACCTACGACCCAAATGAGTTTGTTGAGCTAATGATGAAGAATAATAGCTTCGGGAAAGTAAGCCGAATGACTCTTTTAAGTCCTACATGACTATTAATGCCATTACAAATCGATAATAGTGATAACAATGATTTCTTTATCGGAAAGAGCCTTCAAGAGACATGCCTTTTCAACTGGTGTACACGACAATAACATATTATTCCTTCTCTTCAGCTGATGCTAATGAATTTAGCACTCTATACGATTCGGAACAAAAAAGCGTTCCCTCATCCGGTACGCTCATGCTCCATGTATCACAATACACCTCTCAACAAGTGTCTTAGATACTTGCTGTGCTTTGGTTCGGTTCGGTTCGATTGTATCCGAGCGGCTTCGCTTCCTACCTTCCAATCATTGAAGCGTGGCGTTAGGCGACGTGAGCTGCGTACTGTCGCACCGTATCCACTGCTGGCGCGACGACTCCAACCCCTGTACATCCTCCTCCGTCTCGTCCGGCCCCGCCGATGCCCCGGAACCTGGTCTTGTGCGCCGTTTGATGGCAAACTCGCGCAAAAAGACGTGCATCGCGGCAAGCAGCACGAAAAACGCCCCAAACACTATGCCCACTATGGCCCACGGCGAAAAGTGGCTCGGTTCGCGGTAGATCCCAGCGACCAGCGACGGTTCGCTCAGTTTCGCGTCGGTCGTTCGCCCCACCGGTATGATGCGGCTGTTGTCGTTCGCGCTGCCCGCAATGACGAGCGACTGCTCGCGGGTGATTGTAACCGGCAGACTGAAGCCGGCCGAGAAGCATACGGATTTAAGAACGCACACAATAACTTCCGGTTCAGTCGATTCGTTCAAAGCCCACTTTATTTCGTTTCTTATGGTTGTAAAATATTTCTCTAGAAAAATAGTTCGCCTATTTTGGGTTCGTCCGATAAATATCTCGTAATGGACACCCCGAAACAGTTCACTTTGTGCATTGGTAAAGCAATAAATCATGCGTTTCATATGGCTCCAATTAAATAAAAATGACCGATCTAATAACCATGGCTGTATATCAAACACTTTGTGATGTTTTAATAATTTAATAATAATTTGAAAAGTAAGTAATCACACACTTTGAAAGTAATGAAAATTTAGACAAAATATTTAAACGATACGATTTCGTATAACATCGTCCTTCAACAGATCCTCGCCACCGTGCTCGTCGCCGGAATGGGCCCAGCTGGAAAATTCTTCCCGCTCGCGTAACTTGCGCACCTACGCGAGTCTCAATGCGCTCCGGCTCGTGACGACGGCGTCGCCCGCGTCACTGGTCGATCTGGAGGCGGGCGAAGACGCGAAGGACCAGTTGCGCCTGCAGCAACCCGCATCAGTCGTCAATTCGGCCCAGTTTCAGCGCTTCCGCCTAACCTCGTCGACGTCCTCCTTCTTGGCGCAACTTTGTCGCAATTCGCCGGATAAAATCGTGCGCTGGTCGAGACGGGAGGCGAACGGTGGGCGCCCGAGACCGGCAACGACACACAAAGGCACACTGTGGCTCACGATTGGCTATCTAGTGTTAGCCAGCGGGATCGTCTGCTTGGTCGTGTTCGTGGCGCTGCGATTTCACGTTGCAAACTCTGTTGCGTGGTATACGCAGATGTTTCGAATGTTGTTTTAAAATGTTTTCCTCGTTTTTTGGGTCGCTTTTCATCGGTGCATGCTGCTCGGGTTTCATTTTTAACCTATTTAATCTCTTTATGTTGCACTTTTCTATTGCTTGCAGGAGCGTTTGTGTGTTCCATGGCAAGTGGTCCAATATAGTGTGATATTTTCATGTCTTTTTCATTCCCGGCTGCATTCGTTTTAGATCTCAGCCAAGGTTTGGGAGCGGCCCGGAAGCTCCAGCAGCCGTTGGACAACTTTCTCGACCTGCTTACTGCCAAAGCCAACCTCAACGAGCTTGACTTCAATCTGCTAATCGAAACAACGCTGACTTCGGTAGAAAATTTCCACGTTTAGATTAAAAGTAGCAAGGCAAATACGATGGTACTTTCACGCCGTATCTGTAAACACCGTATCTCAATTTACCCAAGTAGGTATTGAGTCTACTTACCTGACTCCATTAGCATGTTCGTTCTATTTTTTCGTTGGTTCGTTTGTGATTGTGAGAACTCTTTCTAAAACAAAATAACGTTAAGAACGAAGCAAACGATTAGAAATGCAATACTTGCACGATTCAAAATGATGTTGGATACTCACCTCCCAATCTCAGCATAGCTACTCCCGAAAAGTCGGATAATTAACGGCTACTTCATAGGAACTGGGTACTATGCTTGAAGCATACGGATTTAAGAACGCACACAATAACTTCCGGTTCAGTCGATTCGTTCAAAGCCCACTTTATTTCGTTTCTTATGGTTGTAAAATATTTCTCTAGAAAAATAGTTCGCCTATTTTGGGTTCGTCCGATAAATATCTCGTAATGGACACCCCGAAACAGTTCACTTTGTGCATTGGTAAAGCAATAAATCATGCGTTTCATATGGCTCCAATTAAATAAAAATGACCGATCTAATAACCATGGCTGTATATCAAACACTTTGTGATGTTTTAGCTACGCAACAGGATGCTGAAGTCGTTCAGTTCCTTCGTGAGGCTGAGTATGTTGTTGATGCCCTCGCAGTTCCCGATCTGCTTCGCTCGCATCTCGGCGCACGCCTTCAACAGGTGGGCGACGGTGTTGTTGGCCGTGGCAATTTCCTCGATGAACAGTGCGATATCGTAGTCGGCACGTAGCGTCCACGAACTCACCTGCACCTTGATGGGTTTCAGTTCTTCGAAGTAAATCCCATCCGTATAGAGGGGCACATTCGACACGGGACTATCGTCGTACGTTGGGACAGCAGCGGATCGATTGCTCCCTAATAGCAGGCCGGCAGCGGCCAGCAGCAGCATCCGCCGGATGCTGATTAGTTTAGGCATTTCTAGTATCACAGATTTAGACTGGAAGGCACGCACCTTTGCAAGTATAACGCAGTTGGCTATGAGTAAACATGAGATAAGCCCCGATGACGTACTGTTGGGAAACATCAAAACAAGGAGCTACCCGCACTTTGGTACCGCCGAGCTGCGGTACATACTGGAGCAGCACGTCGGCCGACCGCACGTGGCACATCTGCAGCAACTTCAGCATGCCGACGCCGTGCAGCGTGAGTGCTCGTTCCCGGTTCGCCCCGTACTGGACGGTGATGACGGTGAAGTTCGGCACGACGTATATCCACACATTCGGATCGGCCAGCTGAATCCAGAGCTGGTTGCGCAGTTGCACCCGCGTCAGCCGGCAGTCGGAGTCGCGATCGGTCGCGTTGAAGTATGTCGCGACGATACAATCGTCCGTGGTGGTAAGGTTTCGCATGAGATGGTGCGCATTGCAGAGGGTGAAATCGGTCAGATGTGTGCACTGTTTGTACTCGTCGTACGTCATCACCATGCCGGTGTGAGACGTCCTATTATACGCCATGATGTCACGCTCGAGCACAAACATCTTCATGTGGCCCTCGGTTAGCATTGGAACGCTCGTTCCTTTCAGCGTGCGGTACAGCAATCGATTGCAGAGCGGGATCAGTATGTTCACCACCACCCGGCAACTGTCCACGCTGGCGATCACGTTCGACAGCGGGAAGAGCTTCAACATTTCGTTCAACCGCAACTCGACCGGAAAGATAAACTCTTCCGGCAAGAACTTTTGCACCTTCTGCAGCTCGGCCAACAGCTGCGTCGGCGAGATTATGCTGTCGCTCAGCTGCATCGAGGTGGTCGTCTGGAGCAGCTGCATGAACAGGTTCTTCTTCGCGATTATCTTGTTCAGCAGAATGTCCATCAGCAGCAGCTGTCCTTCGCGCGTAAAGTCGATCGTGTGCGGTTGCTTCGGATCGACGCGAAACGTGTTCCCCGACAGTACGGCCAGCGCCTCGTTCGTGGTATTGTAGAACATTCGCAGCGTGGACGACTCGATCGTGAGCTGTTGGTTTACGGTGTCAAACTTTTTGCCAATGTCGTCCCGATCCTCGTCGTCCATCAGACCGAACCAGGACCGGAAAATGCCACGCCTGGTTCGTTTCCGACCGTCGTCATTGCTTTCCTCGCAAAAGCTACGCAACAGGATGCTGAAGTCGTTCAGTTCCTTCGTGAGGCTGAGTATGTTGTTGATGCCCTCG
>KZ072606.1:226744-237292 GCA_002091845.1 Anopheles cracens
ATGCGTACGCCAGCATACTGGTGGAGAACGAACCTTCCAAGGCACTGTTTGCCGGCGTTGGATTTAGGCCCATACAGGAGGTGAACTGGATACGAAACTGTGAACGAAAATTTGTCGAGTGGAGCTGCGGAAAGCAGATTGAATTCAACTGATGATTCCAGCTTGAAATCCAGGTTCTATGTGTACGTTATAATAAATATAAATTAAAAGTGTCCTTCTGATCTAGTTATAATGCATGAGCATCTTTTTATGCCAATAGCAAATATTAAGCGTGTACCATGCTTTATGCTTATCATTTTGTGTAATGATAATTTCGGTTGTTTGTGGAGATAAGAACCGCTAGGAAAGAAACCTCTCTCCAACAAAATAATCATTTATTCATTGAATCTGCTATGTTTTCATCCGTTTTGAAGATCATCGAAATTCATTCGTTATAGTAGCATTATGGCCCTTGCACCGAAGCGCGATATTCACGCAAAAAAGCACTTAAGCTCAAATTTGTACTGGTACTAGCTTTGAAAAGTCGAGCTATAGGATTTCTAAATTATGTGCAAACAAGTAATGAGGATGAACATTTGCCATAATAATCTTAGGAATATGTTGTACTATCTTATCACATTGCTCATTCATCTACGAACGAGTTCACTGTACACGTAAGCCTACGGTAATAGCTGCTTCGCATCAGTCTATCACCGTCCGCCATGGAAGAAGATCGTCTGGTAGAAATCCCTCGCTGCGATTGGGAAGAGTGGCGCGATTTGTACAAGCGAGATTGGCCACGCCATGAGATTGCCTATAATACAGTCCAGAACTACATCGATTGGTCAAAGCGCGACACTAAGATTAAGGATTTGGCACTGTACAGCCTAAATGGAACCTGGCGAGAGAATGGTACATTCGTGATAATTGTAAGTAACGCTTTTCTGAATCACATTAGCCTAGGTTCTTAAGATTACTGTTTCGTTCAGGACCGCATCGATTTGTACATGCACACACTTGACGAGTCGTTGGACACGTTACGCCGCGCCTTAGAGCTCGTCGATTGGGATTACTACTATGTGGCCGTGATGTGCGAATTCGAAACGCTGCTTTTCGATACGTTTAAAAAGCTAAACGTGCGCGTTGCTATTGCTCGTCCCAATACGACCTACTTCCTACCGAAGGAAGAAGCCTTACAGCTGACCGTGACGGTACCGGAAGGTCTCAGTGTTGGCCCACTGCAACCGCACCACGCCAAAATAATCAACGATCTGTGGCCACACCGTGAAACGGGCTCGGAGTTCACCATCGAGCGGCTTATTCGCTGGAACGCATCGATGGGTCTGTTCGATGAGCGAGGCAGCCTACTCGGATGGTGTTTGCTCACGCAGATGGGTGTTATGGGCTCGTTGGGCGTTATAGAACGGCGCAAAGGCTACGGTAGGATAGTGGTAACAGCGTTCGTGAAGCAGCTGGCGCAGATGGGCAGGAAGAGTACATCAACGAACTGCGAGAGTCAAACAGTCGATCACGCCACAAGACGGAAGGTTCGTACGAGGGCAAGAAGCGGGTGCTGGTCCTAGGTGCCGGGTTCGTGTCGGCTCCGCTGGTGGAATATCTGCACCGAGAGTCGAACGTAAGTATTAAGGTGGCTTCGCAGTACAAGGAAGAAGCGGATCGGCTGGCACAACGCTACCAGGGCGTGGAGTCGGTGTACGTCAACGTGCAGGACGAGAGCGCCAACCTGCACAATCTTTGTGAGGAAAGCGACGTGGTAGTGTCGCTACTGCCCTACTCACTCCATGGCGTTATCGCGAAGCATTGCATCGCCGGCAAAACTCATCTCGTAACGGCTAGCTACGTGAACGATGAAATTAGTGAGCTGCATGGTGCCGCGCAAGATGCCGGCGTGACCATCATGAACGAGGTCGGTCTCGATCCCGGCATCGACCACCTGCTGGCGCTCGAGTGCATCCAGGACGTGCAGGAGAACGGTGGCGTTGTACCCGCTGCTACATCCGCACGGTCCGGAGCTCACCTGGCGGCAGCTGATCGTGAACATGCTCGGCCTAGCCGATGCCGACATCTTCATTGAAAACCTCAAGTATAAGCTAGCGGAGCGCGTGGGCACGATCGAGGGTCTGGAGGAGTTGGGTCTGCTTGACAACGTGCCCGTCGTGAAGATGGGCTCCCCGTTGGACACACTCAGCTACTACCTGTCCAAGAAACTGGCCTTTGGTAAGCGCAATGGAACCCATTTCATTCGTCCAGCTTCTGCGGTCAACGCACCACTTATGCAACTCTCTCACTTTCAGCCGATACTGAGCGTGATCTTATCGTGTTGCGTCATGACGTTGGAATTCGTTGGAGCGATGGACGCCGCGAGGAACGTGGCATCAACTTTGTCGTGTACGGTCAACCGGCATCCGAGGGCGGTCACTCGGCGATGGCCAAAACGGTCGGATTTCCGGCGGCCATTGCAGCGAAAATGATTATCGATGGTGGGTGTTGTCTGTCCCAGGTTTCGGTACTTCCGATCGACTGGCATACTTTATCTCTTCTCTCTTTTTTCGTTTCGTTTAGGCGAGATCCAGCAGCGGGGCGTTGTGCTTCCGTTCTCGGCTGATATCTACCGGCCCATGCTGGCCCGCCTGGAACAGGAAGGTCTGACGGCGACAACGACCACGAAGGTTCTGTGAAAGAGAAATTGGAATAATGTAGGAGGCGTGCGTACATTGTTCCACAACTTTGTCAGAAAGGCATTTTCAAAATTAGGATTATTCGACAGATAATTGTAACTCCACTTGCTAATGTACGAATACACAATAAAGTGAATTGAAAGAGAAATTTCTAACGCTTTACCACCTCCCTAATAGTGATTTTTTGTAGCACTAATGTTCTAAAAATGATGCAAACTTGTTTATTAGTCTTGTTAGTACAAAATCAACTGTTTGTACTAAAACGTGTACTAAAACTGCTTATTTGTTCAATCAACTATGTTCTAAAATGACCTATTCAATACCTATTCATGTGCTGTAAATATGCACATTTTTAACCGGGATTTACCCAAAGTCCCCTCGGAGGTATTAATGTACTAAAAACGGTTTAAGCTCCTAAGTAATTAGAAAAAAACTCAGAAAGAAATTATTTACAAAATAGAATGAAACTGTATACTAAAACTTGTACTAAAAAGCGCTGAATGCAAAGGATTGAATACGCACATCCATCAAGTGTGCACATCCATCAAGTGTTACGGATCGATCATCCAATCGATGATGATCACTCAGCCATTATTACACTCATTTGCCGTCGTACGTAGTTACCGACGAATGCATTTCTCGCGCATCATCATGGTACGGGATTGCACAGTTCATCCGTTAATAAAAAAATAAACTGAAACGCATTCAACACAGCACCCCTAACGATTCTTATCAGTTTGTCCCTACGCTCCGGGGTGCCCGCGACAGTGCACACGACTACCAGTGCAACCAGTTCGTTCACTCGGTTCTAGGCGGGCGGGCCACTTTATTCTTGCCACCCTAACGAACCGCAAAACCCCGAGTGGCGCGGTGGGATCTACGGTGGGACGCGGAACGGAACGTCATATTTATCGTAACACGACGCCGATGCGAGCTACCCGACGCCGTGCTGCATCCGGGCATTCGTGTGCGAACCGTCGAACCGTACGGAAGCGGCCCTGTGTGGTGGCCCAGCGCTGGTACCACATTGTTGATATCGGGTTCGAAGTCTACGGGGCGAGCTGTGCGGTGTTTGTGTTTTCGCAAGGCCGCGCGTTTCCGAGCCCTAAAGAAGCCCGCACGAGGCCTACCGACTAAGCTAATTACAAGCGGAACGGTACGGTGTGATTAAGGGTGGTGTACACACTGCGTCAAAGTTTTGATGTTTTGCTTTTTGTTGGCTTACGTTGTGGCTAAACGGGTCTCCTGTGCCTGCGTACCGGTTCCAAGAAACCTATAATTAATCGCTGCCGAGTGTTCCGAATTGCTACAGCTGTATCACCACCCCGAAAAAAATCCTCCCAATCGCAGAAAGGTCCTGCACCCGGAATTGTGATAAGACTGTACGCGCGCACTACAGGAGAGGTCCGAGTGCGGCCCTGAGCTAAGTGCCGTCTAATAACTTCCAATGTCACGCGGTACTCTTCCAGCCCTGCCGAGTAGGCTTTGGTTTGAATCTTTGACGTTTCTCGTGCGATGTTGAAACCTACTGCCTACTACGACGATGACGATTACTATGGATTACTAGTACCCGTATTCACCGCTGCGATTCATCTGCCACGGGCTTGATGACGAAACGCGACTCAAGTGCTCTCTTATCAGTAGCGGCAGTGGCATTTTGCCTGTTAGTGCGAGTGGCGGCTGTTGTTGCTCTTCGAACCCGATACTGGGCTGACCCCGCGTGTATGTGGTGCATGGTGGATTAAAACCCACACACAGTGTGAACTCTCTGCCAGTGTTGGTTGCACACCGTAATCCCGGCCGCCGGCTCGCTGTTCCCTGGAGCGTTGATACGGGGCGCGGCACCAGATCGTCACATTCGACGCTGTGGCGTGGCGGTGTGTGGTGATGATTGCGGGTTCTGCCGGCTGTACGGTGCTGTAATTAGCTGTGTGCCACACCGAGTGCGATAGCCGCTAAAGCGCAACGG
The DNA here is from genome assembly GCA_002091845.1 of Anopheles cracens. Taxonomy (NCBI): domain Eukaryota; kingdom Metazoa; phylum Arthropoda; class Insecta; order Diptera; family Culicidae; genus Anopheles; species Anopheles cracens. The sequence continues at coordinate 231,392 of KZ072606.1, forward strand.
CCGCTTCCACGATCGTTCGTCACTCGCGTAACGCAGCGCAGCCGCAACGTGTCGCACGCAAAGTTCTCCGCGAAACGACGACTCGGACGATTCCTCCGGTATGCGCTGGGAGAACGTCCAGTAGACGTAGTTGCTGGTAACACGTGAGATACGGTCAAGAGTCGTTTCGCATAAGTCGTGCCTGTGCGTGTGTGTATGTGTGAGTGTGTTTCAATCAAATTGTTTACACGTGTAATATTGCTGCTGCTATTCGTCGTGTTCGTCACCGTCGTGCTTCTACAGAATCATCATGATCGGGATTAAATATCTCAACGATGCCCACCTGAAGGGCTTTGAAAAGTACAAGGTAGGTACTGGCCAGAAGGTAGGCAGACGCAAAGAACAAGTGCGATGCGGATTCGCTAACAAGTCGCCTGTCTTCCAACGTCCGGACGGATACGGCTTTCATGCGCTGAATGTGATAAGTGGCTGTGGAGCATTTGAATTGGATAACTCACCCCACCATATCTGGGATGCTGCCGTTTGCGAGACACAAACAACGCGAAACGTAGTTGCGTGCGAGAGTTTATTGCAGAGCAGAGGTTTACAAAAAAACTCGCAAGATGAGCTGCAGACTGCGTGATCAGTGACGACGGTTATGACGAGCAAAGAACCACAAGATAGGACGATGCAGTATGTCGATTTTTTTTCTAAGACGCCGGTTGATATAATCCGTCCACCGCCCAATCGTACGATATTCTCCGGCTCTATTGAATCGAATGCAACCAATCGGTGTGTGTGTGATAAGTGTGATTTGCGGTGTGACGCAACGATTTAGATCGATTAAGAACGTTTGAATTATGAGTTCGTTATCGGGGCTGTACGGTGTTCGTGGCGAGTTGTTGTTATCGTGATATTTATTACCCAGTGGCAGCGGCAAGAGGGTCTTTAGATCTCTGCGCAACCCATATCAGCTCCACAATTCGTATTAGTTCTTGTTTTTTTTTTATTGTGCGGGTATCTGATGGGAATTTAATCAACCAAATGTTTGTTTGAACGGCTCCCAAGACATTAGCTGTGGATGTTTCTCAAATGTGCTAACGAGTCGTTTTGAAATACAATACCCATAGGCCACCTTTTTGCATTACCACTAGCCTATTAATCACGATGACCTGTGTGATCGCTCGCATTAAGTGCACAAATGTGTTTAAAAGTTGTCTCAAAGCGTCATAAACGAGCGTTGTTTGTGTTATTTTTTCGCGCAATTAAACTAACGTTTTTGTTGTTGTTGCATGTGCGTTGCGTAGTTCCGCTTTATGGAGAACTACCTCATACCCACGAGCGAAGAAGTAACACCTAGACACACTCTCATCATCACTGCTTACCGTGGGCAACACGTTTGATGTAAAACAATCGACCCGACTGTTGTTATTTCTTTGTTTTTGTTTTTACTTTTCAATGCCGTGTGACCTTATTCGCCCATGCCGGCGAAACGAAGATATCGCGCCGCGAGGCGTACCACTTTCTATTTCATAGCCTCCTTCAGCACATCGTACGATAGGGGTTGTCGGTGACCTTATCACCTGGGATGAAGTTAGGCGATTGAACTTAACTCTCCAACCTTGTTTGTAGACCATGCACTTCTGCAGCACAATATATATTTTTGGTCTACAGTAAAGAAATCAAAGTAGGCAACAAAAACCATAGCAACGTAGTATGGCGCATCCATGAGCTGTCCTCCATTGGATTCGTTTCTTGCTGTGTCCTTGCCGTCGTATCGGACCGACACAACAAACATGCCCAACGGCCATCGGCATGACCTGTGCCCTATGTGTTCGCGCCCTGCAATAACTCCTTCCGAGGTCTGATAATCCGCCGTGCCGCAGATGGGAAACGGGGCCGATTACAACAGGGTCATCGGTTGTAGTACTCGGCAAGGCAGCTGGCGGATCATTTGCCGCTGCAAACAATCGTCCGATGTGATAGCCCCCGAACAGATCGATCAATCGCGTCAGGCGTGTGAATGGCGAGCTGGCCTGTTTACAACCGCGCTGGTTCCTTCCATCACAGCGTGGCCGATGATTAACACGCGGTGTAAATGTACTCAAACGCATCGTGCAGGACGCACACTAACACACAGCCGCGTTTTTGTTTGCATACTAGGTATGGGGCCTTTACCGACTCGGGAAACTGACGAGTTTTTCACGGCAAAATCGAAACCGGGGCAAAAGTTATGAATAAATCAGATGCCACCGGCGCCATTATCATAGTGGCGGTGGCAACTGTGCTATGACCTTCCGGGGTTGGGGAGACCTCGGACATTAGACATTAGCATAACTAATCCGCTTGTTCAGAGAACGTACGTACTAAAGTTTCAACCTCACTCTTTTCTCCCAATCCTAGTACAACTGCGTCGATACTAGTATTCTTAGTGTGTATGTTATGCACCCGTTCTGGAATAAGGTGGTCCTGTTCTGTCCCCGGTGGATCGCACCCAACCTGCTCACCTTCACGGGCTTTCTGCTGACGGTAGTGAACTTCTTCCTGATCGCGTACTACGACTACGATTTTCGGGCCGCCACACAGACACCGATACCGGTGCCGGAGTGGGTATGGATGCTAGCAGCGATCAATCTCTTTGTGGCCTACACCTTAGGTAACGTTGGAAGTAATTTATGTTGTTGGGAGAGAATCGGGCTACATCCAGTTGCATTCTTCGTCCACAGATGGCATCGATGGCAAGCAGGCACGAAGAACGGGTACCAGTGGGCCGCTAGGTGAATTGTTTGACCACGGGCTCGATTCGTACTCGGCTGTACTCATACCGATCTACATGTTCAGCTTATTCGGCGCAACCGATCTACCCCCGGTTCGTATGTTCTTCATCACGCTGAATGTGTTCCTTAACTTCTATCTGCCACACGTGGAGAAGTACCTCACCGGGGTGATGTTCCTGCCGTGGGGTTACGATTTCGTTATGTGGGTAAGTCCGAACACGGATCGTATTGTTTCGTGCTTTGCTAGTGGGGAAGAGATTCGGTACTAATGGTTACTATTTTCTTCGTTCTAGGGAGTCTCGATAACGCTTGCGATCACCGGTATTTTTGGTGCTGAATTTTGGCAGATACCGATCCTAGGCGTGAAGCCTTGCCACATCTTCGAGATGACGCTTTACGTCTCCGCTGTCATTACTAGTCATCCCATCATTATATCTAACGTGTACAAGTAAGAGCAATTACACAAGCAATTGCTGTCACTGTTTGCGGTACTAATGTTCCAATCGTCTCACCAATGCTTTCAGATCCTACCGCGACAAGACGGGCAAAATGCGATCGTTCAGCGAAGCGATCCGACCACTGGTGCCACTCAGCAGCCTCTTCATACTCTGCACTGTTTGGGTGCTGTGCTCCAGAAACGGTATCATCGACTTGGAGCCACGGTTGTACTTCGTTATGTGTGGTACACTGTTTTCTAACATTTGTGTAAGTCCATGTTGTCAATGGTTGTCATACGCGTGACTTCTGATGTGCATCTCGTTATCTCCCCCTTCCAGTGTCGTCTGATCGTTGCTCAAATGTCCGATACGCGGGCGGACCTATGGAACGCACTATTGAATCTGCTTTGCGTCGGAACGTTTTTCTGCGTCCTACCATATCCGGTGTTGGGTCTACCCGAGCTGAACGCCCAGGTCGAGCGGTACGTCCTGTACGGACTGACGACGTGCGTAACGATCGCGCACATTCACTACGGTGCCGGTGTGGTGCGAGAAATGTGCCACCATTTCCGGATTCGCTGCTTCAAAGTAAGACCGGATGCTACTAAGCCTACTACCGCGAGTACTAATAACCTAGACGTTAACCGTAACGGTAGCCACCCTAACAAGCATCATCTTAACCAACGCCAGAGAAAGTCCGAGTAGTGTGAAGAAGTAGTCCAGAGTGGAGAGTGAGAAAGTGCGACGATAGACGCTTGTAGTCAGGCAACAATGCTAAAAACCCCTAACCCGAACCAATTGTCAACCCAATGTTCCCTGTTTCCTGGTTCGTGTGCAGATAACCCCGCAGGAGAAGCGCTGGGCAAAACCAGCTCACCTGGCTTAGTTCATCTGGTCCTAACCTTTCGGGAGAAGAATGTGTTGCGTCTATTTCGTGTACAATGTCCAAAGTGTACGAAGGCCCGATGATTGTGATGTAGATATTACCTTTACTCACAAGTGCACAGCATTCAGTAGTGACACCAACTTAAACCCGGTAGGCTTGTTTTTGTGACGCTTTTCTTTTGTGTGTGTGAATGCGTAAATGTGTTGCTGCTAATTAACATTAGATACTCGTCTCGCATGGTGCTATGTTTTGCTGAGAGAATCCCATTTTTTGTTACATGTACACTTGCTCTATATTTCAAGTTTTGGAATCCGTTCGTACTACCTAGTAGTTTGTGGTTGTCATACACCTATTTCCCACACTGACTGACTGAATGAATGAATAATGTTTGACTTGGTTTCTTTCCAAACACACTCACTTTTGCATCCTCCAAACGGGTCAACGAAACTACTGAAATGAAATACTCTAACTGTCTAACGTGTCCGGTGGATAGATTGCGCCCCACGATAAACCTCTACTAAGCTACTAAACTCAATTCCAACCCTTCGATGGGCACACCTAAATTTACTCCCAAAAACGCCCCGAACAAGCAAATGGAACAGATGATCCGAGCATCCCGTAGTCAGAACTCGGTCATCTTCGCAGCTGGGAATATTGGACCCATAGGGATAACCACTTCGCACACACAGGCCGGCCAGCAGCATGAGTGGTTGCAAGCATGTGAATCGATTGTGCGGCGTCGAACCCTTACTGAACCTTTTTTCTGATCGTTCACCATATGCGTACCCACAGATTCCGACAACACCACTCCCGCAGACGACACCGCCCGCGGACGATATGGAGGACATCGAGCTGTGAGCTTGTGGTGCGATTAGGAGCTTTGCTTTCCCTTTGCGCTGCTATCGGTACGCTAGATACAATTACATACTTATGCTAGGTAGCTATCGTGTTAGGTTACCGCAGTGCGAAATTAGAACTACTTTTGCTTGCAGGCGCCACTTGTTGTACATAAATACATAAAAATGAAACGAGCCCAACTGGCGATATCGAGTTGACAATAAGAAAAAGATCACGTTGAGAAATTTTACAGCATTTTTCCAATCCAGCAGCAATCCAAAAGGTACATTCTAGTAACGCGAGCTAAAAACAAGGAGATTAGAATTTGTAGGCGCGATTTGTACAAGCGAGATTGGCCACGCCATGAGATTGCCTATAATACAGTCCAGAACTACATCGATTGGTCGAGGCGCGACACTAAGATTAAGGATTTGGCACTGTACAGCCTAAATGGAACCTGGCGAGAGAATGGTACATTCGTGATATCTATAAGTAACGCTTTTCAACATCACGTCAGCCTTGGATACTAAGATTGCTGTTTTGTTCAGGACCGCATCGGCTTGTTTATGCATACACTTGACGAGTCGTTGGACACGTTACGCCGCGCCTTACAGCTCGTCGATTGGGATTACTACTATGTGGCCGTGATGTGCGAATTCGAAACGCTGCTTTTCGATACGTTTAAAAAGCTAAACTTGCGCGTTGCAATAGCTAACCCCAGTACCGGACAGTACCGGAAGGTCTCAGTGTTGGCCCACTGCAACCGCACCACTCCAAAATAATCAACGATCTGTGGCCACAACGTAAAACTAGCTCGGAGTTCACCATCGAGCGGCTTATCCGCTGAAACGCATTGATGGGTCTGTTCGATGAGCGTGGCAGCCTACTCGGATGGTGTTTGCTCACGCAGATGGGAGTTATGGGCTCGTTGGCTGTTATAGAACGGCGCAAAGGCTATGGTAGGATAGTGGTAACAGCGTTCGTG
>KZ072606.1:239917-254469 GCA_002091845.1 Anopheles cracens
CGAGCGTTCAGGTGGATAACAAACCTTCAAGAGCATTGTTTGATAGCGTTGGATTTAGGCCCATACGGGAGATGAACTGGATACGGAACTGTGAACGAAAGTTCGTCGAGTGGAGCTGCGCAGAAAAGATTGAATTGAAGCCATAAGTATGTAATAAAAATGTTCATTTGCATAATAAATTCTCAATGACACGTGGCGCGAGAATGGCACGTTCGTCATAGAGGTTAGGGTAACTCATATTTCCATGCGAAATACGCTGCTAAAAGATTTCAAATATGCTCCCAAGGATCGATATCAACTGTTCTTTCACACACTTCTACCCTGCACCGAATCGCTTGAACGCGCACTGGAGCTGGTAGATTCCAGTCCGGTCCGGTGGCCACGGTGTGTTGGAAGTTCCCACTGGCACGAAACTTGGCCACCATGGGATTCAACGTGTACGCCTTCATCTACAGCGCGAACGATCCGTCGCGGGAGCTATTCCGGAAGCCAGGATTTCAAAATGTTGGCACCATGCACTGGACACGCAACGCAGCACGAAAGCTTGTCGAATGGGTGCGTTAGCCACCGGCCCGTCAGCTGAGCCGGAGCAGCAGCAGCAGCCGAAAACCCGCTCGTAATCTCACTCCACGGACGGCGTAAGCGTGCGCGACGCAGATTGGGTAATCTTATCAGGGGCGCTCGACAGATTCTCGTCGGGAAACGAGACGATTCCGTCCGACACCTACCTACCTAACCAATACCGAACCTTTTCTTGTATCTCTCGCGTGTTTGTGTGAGCTGCTGTGTGCAAAGACTGCACACACTCTTTGTGCATCCCGTAATCGCAGTCGTAGTTAGTACCACTCAAACAAATCAGCTATGCAGAACGACAACGACGCGCTGGTCCGGATCCCAGCGAGCGCTTGGGAACAGCTGCGCGATCTGTACAGGCAGGACTGGCCACGGCACGAGATTGCCTTCAACAATGTGCAGAACTATATACGCTGGATAGAACGCGAACCACAGATTAGTGCGACCCTGCTCGTGTACAGCCTGAACGGAACCTGGCGCCATAATGGAACCTACATAATTGTAGTGAGTTTCGATCCAAAAACCGCACGCTGATAACAAGGAATCAATTGGAACCATGTTACTCACGGTCATCCTTGTTCGCTTTCCGCAGGACCACACGGATATGTTTATGTACACGCTGGACACCTCCGGTGAAACGTTGAAGCGCATGCTGCTCCTGCTCGACTGGCACCACAGCTACCTGATGAACATGTGTCTGTACCGTGCGCCCGTGCTCGAAGTGTACCGGCTGCACCGGCTCGAGATAGCCTTCGACAGTGCCGATCTCATCTATCACCTGCCGCAGCAGGTCGCACGCCACCTGCGATGCGATCTCCCCGTCGGGCTGACGCTCAAACGCATCCCGCCGCACTACGCCGCGTTCATCTACAACCAGTGGCTGAACAAGTCCGTCGGCGGCAAGGAGTACTTCATCGAGCGGCTGCTCCGGTGGAACTTTTCGATGGGTCTGTTCTCGGAGGGCGCCCGCGAACCGTTGGCCTGGTGCATACGCACGCAGAACGGTGCGCTCGGGTTGCTCGGCGTGGTCGCACAGCGCAAGGGGTACGGTTCGCTAGTGATAAAAGCGCTCGCCCAACGGCTGGCGGAGCAGGGCCACAGCACGTACGCCAGCGTGCGCCGCACGAACGTGGCCTCGCGCAGGCTGTTCGAGAAGCTCGGCTTCCGGGTGGCGGGTGAAGCGAGCTGGCTGAAGAACATGAGGAAGAGCAGCCCATTCGACGGGTCCGAGCTGCGGAAGGCAATAAAAGCGTGAGCTGTGGTTAGGTTTATTTCTCTGTGTGGTTGCGTTTCTTAGTGCATAGCCTACTCTAACCCTGCAGTACCACAGGTGGACAGCAACGAATCCTAACACTTCTGCCAAACTCTGTGATGGTACGATAGCTTGATAAATAAATAAATACGGTAGACTGTTTCTATTTCTTTTTAACTGTTTTTTATTTTCGCAAAATGGGACGGGAGCCACTTTGCCTTGTTGTTTTTAATCACGGTTTTGCATCGCAAGCCGATCGGGATGAGATAGGCCAATCGAAAACAAATCGCCAGCATCGATCCTTGCCGACCTGGGGGGAACCCGGATTACAATTATGCACACCTAACGACCTAGACCTGCGCGCCATCATCCCGCACAAATCCGCAATTATGTTTTTGTTACCGCTTCACCCGTCGGTTTCACTTTGTCGGCAAAGAACCCACAGACGCGCAAGCGATCTCTATCATCCTGCCGATCGCCACCAAGCGGTGGAGGAGAGCTACTTATGCCCGCCGGTTGTGCAACTTTGTCCAACACCACAGATCGACACTAACGAATCCTAGCTTTTCGAACAAACACCGCGAGGCTACGTTGTCTTGCAGAATGAACGCCTGCGGTAGGTGATTTGCGTCATGGAGTTGCTTGGCGAGACGTTGGATCAACGCACGTCCCACGCCTCTTCGGCGGTGGTTGGGTATCGTTTGGAAAACGGCTAACGATCCTGTCTGGTCGCTAGAAGACGATGGAACCGATTATAGGCTACTTTCGCTTCTGTTCACACCACTGTTTATGTCTATACTCACACCAGACACCAAGCCACTAAACGGCCGCTTGCGTCGTACGCTCCCAGTGACGGATTGCGCTTGATAAGTCGGTCCGGAAGTTTCTCCAGTACGGAATCGCTGTGCACCCATTGCTGCTCGACGTAGGAACTCTCCTTGGGGCTTACCGGACGGAACCGATAGCGTTGTTGAAGTTCACCGGTATCCGCATCCTCGCAAGGAACTGGCTGTCTGTAGCACATTAAAAGCTGATCGGCATTTATCTCGTACGAAACAGCTCTTATAACGCGATCTACCATCTCGCGGTAACTGGAATCGTACACGAGACTTACGGATGCGTCACAACGTTTCAGGACACGTTCGAGAGTCTGCTCAAGACCGTTCGTCCCTGTTGCATCCAGTGTGCCAAAAAACAGCTCTTTGTGATCCTACAGCATCGATGGCTCAAGTCAATTATAGGTGGGAAAGAAATTTGCCGAATTTGCTGCGTTACCTTCAGCACGAATGTTCCAGTGCATCGCCAGTCCCGATCCGGATCGGTGAACACCTGCACCTCATCCTGTCGTACCACTTTGCGCCAGTTGTAAAAGTTTTCCAGCGTGTAGAACGTGTACGCACAGCTTGGCCAATCCGCACGGTAAAGATCGCGCAGTTCGGCCAGCTCACGCAGGGAGATACGCGCAGCATCTGTTGCTTGCGGCGACATGGTGCTGTATGCACGAGTGCGAACTTCCCTGACCAGTGGTCTTAGTGGAACTATCAGTGGAGCGGTAGCGGTTGCTGCTTTAACATGTAGGACACGTACTGTTTTTTTTTTTTTCATTGGTGCTGCAAAGAATCTCGCAAATGAATACTAGCACAATGATGAAGTAGGGTACGTTTCTTCTGCAAATAGTCTACGGCAAACTAGTGTGTTATCAAGCGGCATAAATAGACGAGTTTGTGTTTCAATGCGAAGATGACCCAAGTAAATAGACGCACCGCTATGAGAGATATGGGTTCCCGTTCTCCTTCTCAACTAAAGATCTAAGTGTGACAATTTCATACGAAAGTTCTATTGTTTCTGTATGTTTGGAGTAGTTTTTTATTTACGCATCATGTAGTGTAAACAATGCTTTTTAATGCAGCCGATGTCATTCGATAAGACAAATCATTCGAAAACACACAACGCGCGTTCGCTAAATTGTCGATCTAGAGACGGCCTGTAACAATTATGCACACAACTGACGACCGGGCCCTATTCTATTATCACTCACAATTCCGCAATTATGTTTTTGTACTGTGTTGCCCGTCGGTTTGTCTTTGTCGGCAAAGAGCCGATGGATGGCGGGAGATAGAAACTTGCTATTCCCATCGCCAGCACAACTTATCGCCCGTAGATCTCCACCAAGTAGTCCAGAGCGTTTCCGACGTAACGGGTCTGCAGGGCCAGGTTCACGTAGCGCTGGTAGAGACCACCGCCGGTCACGTGCGCCTGACCGGTGCGGTTGAACGTGCGATCGTAGGCACGGATGGCGGTGATGTTGTAGACGCCGGTGTAGTTCACCGCACGGTACGCCAATCCGCCGGGAATGCCGGGTGCCGATGCGACTTGCCTACAAATGATAAGACGATTAATCCATCAGGATACACCAGCGGGCAAGCGAATGTACGTTGCGATGAACACTTACGAGTAGAGGACGCGATCGCCAGAGTTGATGGTACCGAGAATCAGATCCGACGCCTGGATCAAGCCGAACAGCGCCACGGCAACGAGCATACAAGCAATCACGTACTTTGCCATTCTGTATCTGCAAGGTTTCACACACCGCGCACAAGTTCTTAGCTTGACTCCAAGTGGGTTCCGTAGACCGTCGAACACTGACAATGTGGTACAGGGACGTCGCACCTCACTTTTATACACCACAAAAAAGGTTTCGTATCAGTCATTTGGGCGCCATCGATAAAACAAAAAATCAGAATAGTAATACCGGAAGCTGTCGCGCGATAAGATAAGGGAAAGACATGCTTTCCATTACAAGGTGCTCGGACATGCATTGAATTCAGGGTTTTTTTTTTCATGGCAATTCAGGGGTTGAGCTTACAGTCCTCGTACCGGTTCAAAGCCATTCGTTGCCTTTCTCAAGGGGTTTAATCAATCTAATGATTATGGATTTATATACTGGGTGTGCAGTATATCGCAAACAGATGATTCATCTGTGAATTGCCGAGTGCACTGGACCGGCTTATGATATGCATTTTATTTCAACGACTCGTTTCTTATCAATCACGAGGATTCATGTAAAACCGGCCGGTTTTAATAGATTTTAGCTGTTTTTTTCACCACCATACTGAGCTTGTAATGATTATAATTATTAATTAACACTAACATTAATTCTTTCAAGAATTATACTATTAGTTTTGTAAATTGAACATCGATATGATAATTAGCTTATTATTTCTTTATGTTTAAAATAATATTTAAATACAATGGTAAGCGGTAAAGATATTTCAACGTATGTTAAGGGCTAAAATCGTAACTGTATCAAACCTCAGGAATTTGGAAAGGTTATTTCTCCACATTAGGGTTAAACTTGACAGGTCTTAACAGCAGCGAATTTTGATCTTCTACTATAGTAAAGTAGAGTATTAGTAATAAAAGTGGAGTAAAGTCGTATAACAGAACGGTTAGAATAGTAAAAACTGTAGCAAATGGAATTTGAATCTAATTTGCATAGCTTAGCAAAGTCATTAGCAAAAAAAAAGTATTCATCATTTACTCACACATCCTCTCTTAGTATTTATTCAACATTTAATTATTTGTATGATACTACTACATATTTCTAATCGTTCTTTGAATATGTTTGAGACTCTCGCACACGCGAATAAATATCGCAGAAAAGCTATTATTTAAATTCAAGCGATAATGAGTATATAATGCCGTCTCTGTATTGGTACGATGAGGTTTTCAACGATTCTTTTATCTTATCAGTAACTTACCTACGTAACTGACTGGTTGGCCGGTCACTTCATAGCGACAGTTGTCTACTACCGTCGGTTCGGAGTACAGTGAACTCTTCCCTTGGTGGGAACTGGCATGACTACCGATCTGCTGCAGGAAGTCCTTCCCCGTGATTGGAAGGCATGGCGTGATCTTTACAAATCCGACTGGCCCCGGCATGAGGTAGCGTATAACTTGATCGACAACTACATCACCTGGTACGAGAACGGCGTCGATCTGCAGGGTTTGGTGCTGTACAGCCTGAACGGTGAATGGGCTCGAAATGGAACCTATGTGATAATCGTAAGTATAGCATTAATAATAAGCCAATCGTATGACTTCTATAAGCAGACGGAAATACCTTTGTTTTTAGGATCGTGGAGAAATGTTCCTGTACACGCTGGACAGCACGCTTGACGCCTTACGCCGCATGTTGACGCTCATCGACTGGAGTCAGAGCTATCTGATCAACATGGGACTCTACCGTCCGCTTGTGATGGAGATATATCAAAAGTACGAGCTGGAGGTGCTCTTCGACAAGCACACCTGTATTTACTACATGGCTCACGAAGAAGCACGGAAGCTGAATGTTACGCTTCCCGCCGGGTTTCGGCTTGCTGATCTCGATGTTTCGCACGCTAACTTCATCAACGACGAGTGGCCACACAAGCGCCCCGGTAGTGTACGATTCATCGAACAGTTGATACGGCTGAACGTGAACGTCGGTTTGTTTGATGGCGCTGGGCAGCTGGTGGCGTGGTGTATGCGCGTTCAAAACGGTGCCATGGCTATGCTTGGCGTAGCGCAACCCCGACGTGGATATGGATCGCTGGTGGCGTTAGGATTCACTCGCAAGATGGGTGAGCTGGGGCTTAATACATACGCCAGCGTGATTGATTCAAACGAGCCGCCACGAAAAATGTTTGAGAAGCTCGGTTATAAAGTGTCGTGGACTACGGATTGGACGAGAAATGGGCCCATCAAACAGAACAATGAACTAAACTCCAAGTAAGAATAAAGAATCACATGCAATCTCTGCTCGATATAGAACACACACACACTACAGCATGGATGATAATATAAAGCCACACTATCGTTTCTTGTTCACCACAACCCAGTGCAGATTTTGCATCTTCCGAAACCCAACGCTCTCGAACAGCTTTATCGAATTCTCGTTTGTTTGCAATACGTACGCCTTAGAATCTGACCCTTTCCGGGCAAGTCGTTTTGCAAGCTCAATCACCACCATTCGTCCGTATCCGTTGCGACAGAAGCTGGACACCGTTTGAAGATCAGAATGGGCACCTGTTTGATCACTGCAGAAATAAATGGGGAAAGAACGTATTACAAACTCCCTTCAATAAAACCCATTTCCTAAATTCGAACCAACCTTAAACACCACGATACAAGCACACCTTGTTCGTTGAACAATCCAACGTTTTCGTTCAGCATAACCAACCGCTTCAGTAATCCATACCCCGCGCCGTAGCTGATGTGATCTCTCAGTGGCCACTGACGGTAGATATGGTCTAGGTCCTTCAGTAGCAGCTTCGCGAACTGAAAACCTTCCGGCAGTGCTAAAGAGCGCAGTGCAATCGCTTGCTCTTTCGAGAGGAAATAGTAGTTTGCCAAATTGGCACTAGCCACCGTCAGGTGTCGGCTGCTGATAACGCTCTCTATCGCGCGATGGTACTTCTCCAGATAGTCCATACTGATTTCTTCGTAGCATTCCCAAGGGATTTGAGTCAGTAATCTAGTCATACGTTCGCAGCTATCGTCACTAGCCGTGGAGTAAAAATATATCTCAAATCCATCCTAAAACAAAAAACAAAAGCGAAAAGTTCTTATATTGCGCTTACTAGTACCACGAACATATTATGGTTACCTACCTTTAGTACAAACGATTCATCCGCACGCCAGTTGCCATTCAAAGAGAAACATTGCACCTCGTCCATCATTTCGTGTTGTTCCTTCCACCGCACGTAGTTCTCCAACAGATAGAACGCAAACTCATGCTTTGGCCAGTCCTTCCGGTACACATCTCGTAGTTTTTTCCAATCTTGGTGGAATATCTCAACCAGTCCATCGCTGTCGGCCATTGCTAACACGAAGAAAGCGTCGAATGGAACTGAATGCTGTGTGCTAATCAAATAACGGATGTGCATCGGATCAGTTTGAGCTGTAGTTGATAACGTGTCATCAGCACTATTGCTGCGGTAATAGAAAAGTCAACATTTGAAGTGGATTACAGGTTGAAGTATGTGTTTCTTTCTGTTTTCATATAATAAGTCGCGTTAGAACGTTACAGTTGCATTACAGAATTCACCATCAATAAGCAAAAGCGCTCAAAACTTCTCGTTACTCATTCTCAGAAACACGAACAGCAAAAACAGATATAAGAACGTAACGGGTTGTCTGTTGCTTATTACATCATCACGGCTGAGATTCCTTATCTTCAGTCCTGCCACTCGCCCGGTACCGTCGGTAGCGTGCGCAACCAGTATGCCTCTCCGTCGTGCTTAAACCCGATCCGCTCGAACATCTGTTTCGAGGGCGTGTTGGTCGCATTAACAAGCCCGAAACAATCATGACCTAGGGCAGCAATCTGCTTGGCGACGGCAATCGTCACAACCGTGCCGAAACCCCGCCGCATGTAGTCCGGATCGACCTGCAACGCTCCAAGCGGTCCGGCCTGCAGACGAAAGCACCAGGCCACCAGCTTGCCGGAGCCCTGTTCATACAGCCCAACGTTCGGATTCCACGCGGCCAGCCGCTGCAGAAAGAACAACGATCCGGTGTGTCTGTTAGGCCAGACGTCGTTCGCTTTACGCGCGCCTTCCGGATCGAGGGCGCGCAGTTCGAATCCCACCGGGACGGACAATTGCAGTGCCGTACACTCTTCCTTCGGCATGTAGTACAGATACGTTTCACTGTCGTACTCTTTGGCGAGATTTTTGGCCGTAATCACATCGATGACCGGCTGACGGTGACGGGCGAGCAGGGAGCTCACTTTCAGACCTCCGCTCCAGTCGAGCAGATGGAGCGCCTTCTCCAGCACACGGTTCTCCGGTTCCAAGCTGTACGCGAACAGTTGATAGCGATCCTTTCGAGAGAAAATTGAATCATTATTCATCTGGGAAAGAAGATCGCAAATCGAAATCTGCGTATTGCAGAACATACCACTACGAGGTAGGTTCCATCTTCACGCCAGCTACCGTTCAGACAGTAAATGGTGAGATTCTTGATTCCACTATCCTTCTCGTACCACCGGACATAGTTGTCGATCGTAGTGTAGGCCACGTGATGCAACGGCCAATTTCGACGATAGAGATCACGCAGTTCGGTCCACTCGGCTGGAGGAATGACGCACAGCCGTTCCGTGGTCTCCATGGTGTGCACTACAAATGAATGACAGATAAGAACGGATGGCAAGTCGTCCACGGAGTGAGTCCGCATCGTGGGCACTATGGGAAGTGACGAAGGTGGATAAAAACTAAATAAATATTTCGAGTTTATTCTACAAAGCTGAACACGCGAAGAGGCAATGGAAAAGTACGATGAACTGCCATTTAACGTAAGAGTTGAAGTTGCCACTTTAGCAACTTTTAACGATAGCTAGTTAGTTTCAGACCTAAGAACATCCGCTGAAACAGATGTCATCCTAGTTTCGGCATTAAAGAGGCGCAGTTAAAATGTTTATAGCTCTACGAACTCTGCCGCACAGTCGACATAACAGACTGAGGTAACCTTAGTACATAAAACAGGGGTTTTACAGTGAGCTGAGCTTGAAATGATCGTTGCGTGACGTATAATGCAACGAGAGAGTCAAGGTGAATCAAATGCATCATCATCATCATCACCATCGGGCATGCGAATAGTTCTATCTCACGCAAAAATGTGTGCCTGCCAACAACACCAGCTATCCGATCATCGCTCAGTTTGTGATGTGTGGCAACGGAGATCTGAACGCTTATACAGGTGGCTAAGCTTTGGTGCTTTCAAAGCATCGTGAAAAGTACAAGAGATCAAACGGAAAAAATGGGTGCTCGATCGAGAAATAGTTTGAACGTGATCAGTTCGAGAGGGACGTACTCGCGGTTTTGGTACGGCACAGTGATCCTGCTCGATGTGTTTGCCATGTACTACGATATTACCTTCACCGACCAAAAGCTGACGAATGTGGAGGAAAGTTTGAAGCTGTTTGCCGCTAGTGAACAATTTCCCCTACCACTCAAGGGTCGCATCATATTTCTGACCTACTGGAACTTGGTGAGCAGTCTTATTTTTCAGGTCTTTCAATGATTATTTGCACATGATGCGTTATGATGAGCAACCAGAGTTTCGGCAACATTTAAAAGAGGATGAATGGCCATTGGGTATAGAGTAAAAGCGTTCAATCACAATAAAAGTGGGCAAATAATCAACATGCAGTGCACCGCTCACGACCGCTGCGACCACTAGTTGCGTGACGAGAAATTGCTTGTCATTGTTACGATCAATCATGTATTGTATTTGTACGAATGATTATTAGACCTACACGAACACCTAAACGGGATGATTAGGGATCCATGAAAGTGAAACCATAGCCGTTTAAGTGATACACGGTAAAGTGAAGAGAGTCGTTTGGAAACCTTATTGGAACTTGTTCTTCTCAATTGATTCCACATCTGTTACAGGTTGGATGCGAGATTTTTCTTCACTATTTTTGACCGGTAGATCGTGCGTTTAGTATTCAGCAATTTGATCATTTGTTTTCGATTACCTACAGTTACTAGCTTAATTTAATGACAAAGAAGAAGGTCATACGACCGAGCTGACTCAGCTGAATAATGGGTCTCTGGCCTATATCCTTTCCAATCCTATATTCTTTCAAAATTTGTCATCAAGATTATGATGACGTTTACAGTCAATTTTGAGCTCACGCTCAAACTAATGTATCCCTATATGTTTTTATTACATTAAAAAACATGTTGACTGTATTGTTGCTAGAAATAAGAAACGTGTTTGACACTCTTGGAATATGCTAAACCTACTTTCTGGACCTCGTGAATTCACATTTATCAGATCTTTCGTTTCTCCATAAATATGCAGGTGTTCAAGAAATTTTCTAATTGTATAAAACATAATTCGTGTGTTAAATGTAGTAAATCAAATGTGTGTGAAATCATCGTCACATATTTCGTACCACACCGTATCTATCGCACCCGCAGGAGAAAACCCGCTCTCTGCGATACAAAGCACGAGCTCTCTCTCTCTCGCGCGCGCCGTGATGGTGCGTCGCGTTGCGTGTCCTTCACGCGCTTGCTTCTCTCACGCACGATATGCATATTTCGTTGTGAAAGTGTCATCTCTCGTGATCGCATCATTGCCTCAGCACCACGGACAGGGCGCCTCCATCATCTGGACTGCGGAGAAAGGGATGTGAGGAAAAAAAACACCGAGAGAAGCGCGTGCTCTCTTCTCGCACGGGGTTGTGCTCTCGCATTTTCTCAAACAGACCCACTGTGGGGGACTGTGCACTGTGTTTCTTGCACTGCACGCGCAACACAATCATCGCCTACGTCGATTTCATTCGTGTGCCGTCGGTTGTGCCATTCACTGCTCGCGCGGCCATTTCGTTCGCCCAGCCCAGACGCCGTCTCGGGTAGGTGTGCGAAAAGAAAGTTTCGAGTGTGTTTTTTCTCTCGAGTCTGGGGCGTCTACTTCCCGCAGTGTGTTAATCTGTTTAGTGTGGAATCCACAGCATGTGCTAAAGTATCCATAGTACCATCGACTGCTAGACTAGCAAGCGTTGACAAAGCACGTGTGTGGCATTTCTCTTCATTTCTCTTGCTCTCTCTCTCTCTCTTCTCACTCCGGTTGTGGAAATTTCTTTAAAATGAAAACTCATTCTTGAAATAAAAAACGGAGGCTAAAAAAAACAATTTATACATCAACCGTGCAGTTAAGCGATCCGTCCTTCAAGTGTATTATTCACGTCCTCGCATTGGGGGACCATCGTGGCTAACAAAAACCATCTTATTTTGTGGCTTCGCCTCGACGGGTGTCTCAAGTTTCCGCGCAGACGTTTCCGTGGCTTTTTAAACTCACCAGCAGCAGCAGCAGGAGCAGCGGAATGTCAAAACCTTGCGTGCTTTCTTCTTACTAGCACGAAACTGGCCGGAGTGAAAATTTGTTATCCTGCGTGTGATTGTGTGTGAGCGAGTGTGTGTGTGTGTGTGTTCGTGTCATGTTGGTTCCAGTAATTGCATGGTGTTTTGTGCATCGCTAATGAGTCGTGCTACTTCCTTCCCGTGTAGGTTTCTCCTCTAGCAAGTGTCAAGTGTCGTACGTCAACACGCTAACGAGCAGGCAGCGCTCATTCAGCAGACAGGAGAACAGCTGTCCGTACGCTCTTTGCCTTCCTTAGTGCACTGTACCAGTGACTTTAGCGCTTCCAGGATGTCCAGCGTGCAGCTGTACAAACTGCCGGCCTTCGTTATTACGTGGCATTTGATCGCGTTCGGGCAGTATGGGTACGCGATCTACTTCGATCGCTTCTTCGTCCACATCCCGGACGATCTTGCCGTGCCGAAGATGATGCGACCAACGGAGTACGGCGGACGGTCCAAGTTCCTAACCTACTGGTGTTTGGTTAGTATGGTTTTACTACTGCTGTTTGCAGAAACGCTTTAAAAAACTATATCCATCCCTTTCGGTTGCTTCGTTTATGCGGTTGGCTTTTGAGGACTTCCTTCTATCCTACAAAAAAAAACTAAATTTATACATTGTTGAATCAATACTCCGGATGACCAAAATACTGTTATACTAATAGCACACACACACACAACCAACAATGCTTCCAACTGTTATCTGCTATACCGTTTCTGCTATAGTTCGCTAGCCGGGTTTCGTTATTACCATATCGAATGTGCACTTTTAAATAATGAAAAAAAGTATTTAAAATACATCTGCCCAATACTCCACAGCCTGAAAGCACACAGCCGGCAAGTTTCATCAAGGCTGGACAAGTCAAAAGATAAAAGATACGCTAATAGAACGTTTGTCACACAAATTGCATACTTTGAGTGTTAATCTGTTTAGTGTGGAATCCACAGCATGTGCTAAAGTATCCATAGTACCATCGACTGCTAGACTAGCAAGCGTTGACAAAGCACGTGTGTGGCATTTCTCTTCATTTCTCTTGCTCTCTCTCTCTCTCTTCTCACTCCGGTTGTGGAAATTTCTTTAAAATGAAAACTCATTCTTGAAATAAAAAACGGAGGCTAAAAAAAACAATTTATACATCAACCGTGCAGTTAAGCGATCCGTCCTTCAAGTGTATTATTCACGTCCTCGCATTGGGGGACCATCGTGGCTAACAAAAACCATCTTATTTTGTGGCTTCGCCTCGACGGGTGTCTCAAGTTTCCGCGCAGACGTTTCCGTGGCTTTTTAAACTCACCAGCAGCAGCAGCAGGAGCAGCGGAATGTCAAAACCTTGCGTGCTTTCTTCTTACTAGCACGAAACTGGCCGGAGTGAAAATTTGTTATCCTGCGTGTGATTGTGTGTGAGCGAGTGTGTGTGTGTGTGTGTTCGTGTCATGTTGGTTCCAGTAATTGCATGGTGTTTTGTGCATCGCTAATGAGTCGTGCTACTTCCTTCCCGTGTAGGTTTCTCCTCTAGCAAGTGTCAAGTGTCGTACGTCAACACGCTAACGAGCAGGCAGCGCTCATTCAGCAGACAGGAGAACAGCTGTCCGTACGCTCTTTGCCTTCCTTAGTGCACTGTACCAGTGACTTTAGCGCTTCCAGGATGTCCAGCGTGCAGCTGTACAAACTGCCGGCCTTCGTTATTACGTGGCATTTGATCGCGTTCGGGCAGTATGGGTACGCGATCTACTTCGATCGCTTCTTCGTCCACATCCCGGACGATCTTGCCGTGCCGAAGATGATGCGACCAACGGAGTACGGCGGACGGTCCAAGTTCCTAACCTACTGGTGTTTGGTTAGTATGGTTTTACTACTGCTGTTTGCAGAAACGCTTTAAAAAACTATATCCATCCCTTTCGGTTGCTTCGTTTATGCGGTTGGCTTTTGAGGACTTCCTTCTATCCTACAAAAAAAAACTAAATTTATACATTGTTGAATCAATACTCCGGATGACCAAAATACTGTTATACTAATAGCACACACACACACAACCAACAATGCTTCCAACTGTTATCTGCTATACCGTTTCTGCTATAGTTCGCTAGCCGGGTTTCGTTATTACCATATCGAATGTGCACTTTTAAATAATGAAAAAAAGTATTTAAAATACAACTGCCCAATACTCCACAACCTGAAAGCACACAGCCGGCAAGGTTCATCAAGGCTGGACAAGTAAAAAGATAAAAGATACGCTAATAGAACGTTTGTCACACAAATTGCATACTTTGAGACTGACATCTCATATTTGCGCTATAAAGTATGCAACTTGCACTACAGCAAGGCTTTATAAATGTGTTATTGCCTTACTTATTTGGTAGTACAACAAACAGTCCCCACGGGGCAGTGTCCAGCAGGGCTGTAAAATAATCCAAATAAAGTGCAAGGACGAACCGCGCGCTCCAGGAAACGCCAAACTGTGGACCATTTCGCAAAACCATGATTTGCGGCCAATCCAAAATTAGAAAAATTGTTCAGCTAACGCTCCGCTTGAATCGCATCGGATTTCCTTCTTTCGACCGGGAGCGTTTCAAACACACGGTTGTCCAAAATATGCATGTGGGTTTTTTTTTGTTGTTTCCTTTCTATGCCACTCTTCGTTTTCCCGTTTCGCCGCCGGTCTTCAGTAAAAACCGCGCATCATCAGCCGGTAAACACAGCAAGCCGCGAAATTCGTTATTGCAAGCGGATCAATAAAGTGAAAGATTTATGGACGGCTTCCGTAGTAGGGAAGCGGATGGAGCACCCAAAAAAAACTGTATGAAAACAACACAAC
>KZ072606.1:276689-288749 GCA_002091845.1 Anopheles cracens
CGCAACGGACCACCGCTGAGGCAGATCACGTCCGGGCGGGAGGAGACGGTTGCCCCCAAAGAGAGCACGGTCGGACGCTCCACCAAGCAGAGCGTCAGCAAGGCCTGCATGACGAAGGGTGGAAGCAGCAGTTTCCGCAGCCGAAAGACTGGCGGCACGGCCGGTTCTCGGCAGGGTACGATGACGAGAAAGGCACCGCACCACAACCACCACCACCGCAGGAAAAAGGAGAAGGCCGCACGGGAAGCGCGCGAAAAGCGCGAGAAGGAACTGGAGCTGGTGGAGCGTGCTCCACCGTCGCCGACCACCGGCACCGCTGCCGGGGCCGAGCCGCTGTACGATTTCGGTGACTCGTCGTCCTTCACGTCCTACTGCTCGGAACTGTCGCCGCTGCACGTAAACAGCTCCTACTCAGGCGTATCGCTCGCCAAGACGAACTCACGCAACTCGAAACGCAGCTGCGACGTGGGTATACAGACCAACGCGCACGAAATCGCCACCCAGACGCAGATGTCGTCGTTCGAGTTCAACGAAAAGACACTGAAGAACGAAGAAAACGCGGACATTTACACCGAAAACCATCAGCACCATCCGGTCGTGCCGGCGATGATGGCCCCGGCCTCGAAGTTGATGCAAACTACCGGTACCTCCACGATCGGTGGACGCAAGCAGCGCGATGCGAACGAGTCGGCCGGCTTGAGCGACGCAGAAAAGCTAAAAATGCTACTGCTGCCATCGAAGTAATCGCATAAAAGGCAGCATAATCTTTGGCAGCTTTGATGATCCGATCGTCGGATGAATCCTGGCTCAAATTTGCCCGCTATAATCGATCAGTGTGGTCTTTTATACGCATAAATAGCGAGCTATCTCGGTATCGACACCGTTTTTGAGGCAAGAAAACTTGACACGTCCAACGTAATTGTTTACATCTAAGATACCAGATTTAAAAGTTAAACTCGCACTTGATGGGCGCTTGGGCGATTCAGGATAGGTAGGAAAGTACTTCCGATAGTGTCGTTTATCAGTATCGAGTTCAGTTCAGTTCAGCTTCCTGGATCTTTATACCGTATCTCGAAAGGAGTTTTCCAGTTTTTGAATCTCATCACACACAAGTAGCACGTAGCGTAGGCGAGTTACGATTGAGCTATTACAATTCAGTTGGCCGTTTACTTGCGGTTACAGGCTGTTCGATGCGCCTCACAGAAGCCTGCTGGTTCATTAGCAGTGCATGAACTTATCCTTTCTTTGCAACACAGCAAACAAAGAAGATAACATCGGCTTTCAGTTTTATCGTATGAAACAAAGCTGAGATAGTGTTTGGAGTGCCTTTTTAATGTCATAAGAGTGTCGTTGATTCCGTTTTACGAATGAAACGCTTAATCAGATAGGCGTTGCATTTAATGCCGCAACGTTTGTACATTGCTCCTCTCTCCTGTTTGTCGCAAAAGAAACTTCTTCTGCCACTTGTCATGCTTTTATTTTACTGCTAGCGTTAGGTAGTGTTTACGTACAGGTCCTCCCTCTTTACCTGGAGGATAACCTCTTGTGTTTTGTTCTTCCCCCTTATCAGAATTTATGCCAAACGTACGCAATTTTGTAAGGCGTACACTCTCTTGTTTTAGATATACAGAAGGGTGCCTCAGTGCAAACTATACAGTTTTTTGCAAGCGATGGGCTAATAGGAACATATAAACGACAAATAAATGAATGAAACATGTAGTCGAATGGAGCTGCCGTCTTGAGTTTAAACTTACCTTGAGAAAACCGTTATAGACCACAGCAATTCAGAGTTTCACGTCGAATATTATTATTCTCATATATTTATTTATATAATAAGCAAGTCGAATGAATCTTGTAAAATGACAAACGCGTACCATCAACCCGGTAATTTGTGTTGTTGTTTCCTAAATCTTCGAATCATGCAGCTTGAACGAACCGACTGACGCATTGTCATCCTCGGACGTGGTGGTCAACCCTTGGCCCTGCAGAAAAGGCAGCAACAGCTTGCCGTTCGCGATCAGATCGTTTATCTGGTGGGCGTCCAGCGCACCGATCCCGGTACGACGCTGCATGTTGCCCGCCCCGAACGAACCCGTCGCCGTGGTCGTCGTCGAGTGGCGTCCCTTGGCCGACTTCTGGATCGCTGCGGTCACAATCTGCGACTCGACCGACGTGCTGCTTTCCTTCCGCCCGTACCGGCGTCCCGTGTGCACGCCACCGAAATCGTGCCGCCGGCGACTCTGCCGCGATTTGTGGCCGTGCTTTCCACCACCACCACCTGCACCACCGCCGCTTCGGCTCGCCACCTTCGTCTTCACCTCGGCAATCTTCACCGACACCTGCGAATCGATCGAGTTGCGTCGCGACTCCACCGACACGTGCCGCACGCTGAAGCTGATCTCCGAGTCGACGGAGTTCTTGCGCGGGTCGTGGCTCGAGCTGGTGGCGGCCCCGGTCAGCGCGCACCGTCTGTTCACGAACCGTGGCAGATTGTTCGCCCAGGTCGAGCTGAAGTCGTGGCTGCCGATCGCGGAGTTTATGTCGAACTTCAGCCCGACCGGATCGGTGTGCGAGTTGTGAAACGAGATCGACAGCCGGCCCTGGTTCTGGAACTCCTTCCGCTTGGCAAACGCCTGCGCGATTACCTTATGCTTCTGCAGCTTCACCGGCTCGTCCACGTCCGTACCGAAGCGCCTCCGAAAATACCGACCCCACGATTCCAGCGTCGAGTTCGTCCACACCCACGACGACATCACGATGCCGGACGCGAACAGGCAGATCAGGTGCACCTGCAGTATCGCGACGCTTGGCCGCTGCTCGTACCGGCAACCGCTAGTCACGTCCTCGTTGTAGATGGAGGTAATCTGGCACACGAGAAAGTTCCGCAGCGCTCTCGCCCACGCCGCACTGTGCCGAAACTCGTGCACGTGGCAGAACACGGTCGCCACGATGAACACGAACGTGAAGGTTGTGCAGATGCCCATGCGCACGATCGTCTGGTGGATTTTCTTGCTCGCCCGCGCTGAAATGATCTCCCGGCTCGTCATGCGCAGCCGGATCAGCGTCAGCAAACCGCGCCCGAGGAAGTAACCGCCGACTAGCAGCACGCATAGCACCGGCGCCAACAGGAACCCACCCCGTATCGGGTGGTTCTGGTAGCCAACGAAACAGATCCCGACCGTGCTGTTCCCATCGATCTCGCTCAGCGCCATGATCGTGATCGTGAGCACCAGCGGCAGCGACCAGGCGATCAGATGGAAGTACGAACCCTTCTTATCGATCCGGTCCTGTATCTTTCCGATCGCCTTGAAGCTCATGTGCCACACGTACGTGAAGATGACGAACCACACCATGGCCGCGATCAGGAAGTAGTACACCAGCACGAACACCACGATGCAGGACAGGTTTTCGCCGGCGCTCGGTTCGGACGTGCGCAGCGTGCCGTCCTTCCGGCAGACGATGTCCTCCCGGCCGCCGGGTGTAAACTGTGCCAGCCAGCTGCAACGACACCAACGGAGTGAGGTTACCGGGAAATGTATCAGGCTAGGCGAAAGGAGAGAAATCCGAATCCACCTTACCCCAGACAGGAGATGGCGAAGCAGAAGTTGATGTAGAAGATCACCATCGCCGGATACTTGTTTGCGTTCTGCCAGTCGATCGCGAATGTCGCCAGCGTAAACAGATTAAACGCCAGACAGACGCTAGCTCCCCACGCGACGAGCTTGTGTATCTGCCGGTGCTCGTGGTCCGTGTACAGTGGATCCTTGCACTGCACGCCGCATCCGTCGATTTCTGTGTAAAGTGGGAAAAATGTTATTGCATTCCCGAAGTCCATGTCCTGAATTCTCCTAAGCACAGTATCGCCACTTGCATCAGAATTCGGCGCGTCGTGCCCGCCGGTAAGCGGACCAAAGCAGCAGAAGATAATACTAAATATAAATAAATTTCTCTTACGCCTACCTTTATAATAGTTTGCTGGCATATCGGCCGCGACCAGCGGCTTCTGGCACTGCCCGCTTGCATTGAACTTCATCTCTTCGCGCACGTCGTTGTTGCACTTGGACGGGTAGAGCGTTTCGTTGCACTTGAGAAATTCCGGGAAGAAGCTCGTGTTGTACAGTATGCGGCACGGTTCGAGCGTGATCTTGCACATCTCCAGCGACGGCAGATACACCATCTCGCGGTCATTGATCTTCTCACACTTTGGCAAAAACACTGCGCACAAGAATGGCTGTATCACCGCCCAGCACTTCGGCACGTTCATCAGCGCCTTGTACTGGGACAGCTTCGCGTGCGTTTCCTCCTGGCTGTACGAGTCGGTCAGATCCAGGCTGATCGACGTGTAAGGCAGAGTCGAGTCGAGGCAGAGCTTGTACCGAATCGGTTCGCACTTGGCCGGCCGCACGCAATAGATGTAGCGCATCTCGCGCCCATCGAACCACGTTTTGTCGTCCTTGCCCTTTTTTCCGTGCATACGATAGTTGCGCGTACCGTTGATCGATTCCAGCATCGGCCGGGACGATGATTCGGGTGTGATGAGGTTCGTCGTCGGGTGAAACTCCTTGCACTGAACGGCTGTTGCGACGAACGCCACCAGACATATGAACACATTAATCATGGCCATCGTAATTATTTGCTGATCTGTGGGAGGATATAAGCAACTGCTCATTATAACACGACAGCCACGGCACTGAAAGCAAATAAACCTTACCGCTGAATTGGTCACAGCAATCTTCGCGCAGTGGAGGGCGTACCAGCAATGAGCGGCTCTACGGTTGACTCTGCGGGAGTCGATTTCACATAAAAGCTGCACATTTAGCATCGGCAGCTTTCTCGAACAGTCCGATGCGGATTATCAAGCTTTGGCTCATATGTTTTGAATACTAATTGATTGATTATAGCTCCAGCGGACTACCAGCGTACAACACAAACTGACCCTCTGGATTACGGGTAGTGTTTGTTTAGGGTGTGTGTTGCAAATGTTTCACTAACCGATAGGGGCAGAGTTGATATAGGCATACGCACTAACCGAAGTGCTTCGATAACTTTGAAGCAGGATAGAAACAATCGGCGCCTCGCCCGGGATCAGGCTCTGTTTATGACTGCATGATGCGTGTAGGTGATTCGATGCGTTCCATAGCGAATTTGGAAACCTTTCAAACGTTTGTACTTTTGCTGCATTTGCTGCCCCTTCCGATGTTTGATCACAACACACACACACACACACTCCGGCACACAAGAAACTCTTACTAAAACTCTCTAAATGCTTTACTTTCCAGCAACTTCCGGAAGATGCTTACTTTGTGCGTGATCAACGCGTCGGCGTTGCTTTTGTCAAGATCGTTCCTCTGTGTACAAGATCAACTCACACACGCACGCACCATCGGGGACCACCCATGTTGACGATCGTTGTTCCAAGAAGCACGCACAACACACAAGCCGAAAGAAGCAGCACAGAACGAAAAGAAGAGAACGAACGAAACCATACCGAAAAAGAAATTCCGCTTTGTTTTGACGTTTCCAAGAGGTGTTTTGGGCCCGAATGACAGACGATGAAAGTGAGCCAAAGTGATGTAAACAAATTAATGTTTTGTTTAAAGTTCTTCATGTAAAAACACATGTTTTCTCTTTATTCAAAAACAAATGCTAAAACATTGTATCAAAAGAGCAACGTTACGCTTTTTAGCATAAAAACACATTTGATGCCTGTTGTCAACATAGCAGGGTGGCTCGCAGCACATTTCGTCATGGGGCTGCTATATTTGCAGATAATAATCGGGGCAATTTTCGATGTGTTTCCTCATTTGACCCTTCGGTATCACATGCATCGCATTGAACGGACAGGTTTGCAGCGACTGTAGTTGCTCATCGTGATGCTTCTTGCATTTCACCAGATGGAACGGCATGCGGTGGCGCACAATAATGTGCGACCTGTCGTACGGGCAGGTTAACATTTCGTCCGGCATTTTAACGTTTTTCCTAGAGGAAGAGAAGAGCGAAAAAATTATAGCAGCTAAGTAAAACAGCAAAACTATCGTATTTATTACCCAAAACAACGGTCAAAATTGTTATTTGTTGTGAGCGGGTATCGAACGAAACTGCACACAAGCATACACGCACTCACACTTACACAAGGGCTGGCTGTCAGTGGCTTGCGGAATGGCAAAAGGAGAAACGTCACATTTTGGGTCACGATTGGAAGAAAAAGTAACCGTTACGAAGATTCCGGTATTTTTGTGGTAAAATCCTGATAGTGGCGTGTGTGCGAACAGTTCTGGATAACCGGCTAGCATACTTTTAGAAACGTACAGAAATGAGCGATAATCTATTCGTTGAACTCTCATCGGAGTCCAGCGATGGCGAAGTAACTAGATTTCACATACAACCGGCCTTTGGACTGGAATTATTCATCCTTGCCTTCTTTCTAGTGCGTCTACTATTTATGGCGGGAGCAACATGTAGACCACGAGTCTCGGGCAATCTCCATCATGCAGCTGTGCATCGATATGAGCGGCTACGGGTACACCTTCACCCAACTGGATATGACGCTGCTGAGAGAAAACCCTGCGATGCTGCACGATGAAAAAATACTTAAAGCGGTAAGTAAATTCCCAAACTTAGGGAGTAAGATTCCTGATTAGCTTCCGTTCGACGTCCACAGCCACTCGAGGAACGCAACTTTCTTGCGAGCTCTGCATTCATCGCAAACTTTGCCGAATTCTGGAGGCAAGTCATCGTGTGCCATTGGAAAGAACTGCTGAAGGATAACGAGTGGTTCAACGAATGCGTAATGCTGGTGCTGTGGTTTTGCAGAAGCACATCCGACGAGTGCGTCATCGTTGGCTCGTTCTTCGGCACCACTGTGGCTCAGCAATTGTGTGGCGCGCGGCACAATTTGTTGAACGATCTAGAGCGAGCGTGCGTAACGAGGGATACGCCGCGCAAAAGTTCCCTCAAGCGACGGCTGAGCTACCTCGACAAACTTTGCGTGACGCTGTTTGCGAATATTGCCGAAGGATTCAAGTTCGCGCAGTTGTCTGCGCTGCTAATGGAGCGTTTTTGCGAAACACTCGAATCGCATCCAGATCTAATGGTTGGCGAGTACAAACAGCTCGATCTGTTAGCTACCGGTTTGAAGTGGAAGAACAGAAAATCGATACAGACGATACTGAAATGTCTAAAGCGACTGATTGAATCCGGTACGGTCGAAACGAGCAAATCCGTCGGACTGTTCGTCATGCGAACGGAAACGCAGCTCGTGCAGATAATGGACGCGTTCAAATCCTTCGAATCGGCCATTCTTCTACTCTTTCTTCAAGCGCAAAGGTAATGTGCAGGTGAAAATCCGTCCGCATGTGTTTTTTTTTATCAAGCGACGGCTGAGCTACCTCGACAAACTTTGCGTGACGCTGTTTGCGAATATTGCCGAAGGATTCAAGTTCGCGCAGTTGTCTGCGCTGCTAATGGAGCGTTTTTGCGAAACACTCGAATCGCATCCAGATCTAATGGTTGGCGAGTACAAACAGCTCGATCTGTTAGCTACCGGTTTGAAGTGGAAGAACAGAAAATCGATACAGACGATACTGAAATGTCTAAAGCGACTGATTGAATCCGGTACGGTCGAAACGAGCAAATCCGTCGGACTGTTCGTCATGCGAACGGAAACGCAGCTCGTGCAGATAATGGACGCGTTCAAATCCTTCGAATCGGCCATTCTTCTACTCTTTCTTCAAGCGCAAAGGTAATGTGCAGGTGAAAATCCGTCCGCATGTGTTTTTTTTATCAATCGTTTCCTTCCCACTTTTGCAGAATTGTAGGCAGTGTCCTTTTCAGTGACAGCAGCGTGGAGAAAATAGCTCTGAAAATGTTTAGCAAAGACGAGGCAGTAATAAACGCCGCTATCGATTTGCATGTCATCTACCATACCGCACTTACTGTGGCAACTGAGCTGGAGAAGCATGCGCTGGTCGCAGTGCTGGATGTATTTGAGCGGTACGAGTATCCGCTCGCTGCGCTGGATACGGTGACACAGAAGCTGTGGATAAAAGGATTCTTCCGTAAGTTCAACGATTTGTTTGCAATGCTGGAGGACTCCATCGGTCGACCAAATGCAGCCTTCCAGGGCAACTGTTTGGCGCACGTAATAAACAACTGCCATCAGCTGCTAATGGAGGACATCAAATCGAAGGTAACACCGACCGCACACAGATCAGAATCGGTTAACTGGAGTTGCATTCACCGAAGGATGCAGAGCTTTGCGAAAGGGTTTCCAAGGTGTCTGCAGGCCGTGTCCCGGTCGACGAGTCTGTACAGTTTGCTTCTGAAGTGTCTGAATCCGGTAAACAATGAGCTGTACAAAGTCGCCAATGTGGACTGTGAGGCGTTCTATACGGCGGTGCTGTTCGAAACTCTCGCGAAGGTGGCGTTGGACGAAACGACAGGCTATACCGCGCTCTTCCACACCCTAACGTCTATCCAAAACTTTGACTCGATTTTTTACATCTCGGAAGATATTTGGAAAGACCTGACGGAAAAGTACTACACGTTCTTCTTTCACACGCGCAGCCGATTGAGACAATACAATTTGGTGCGTGTTAGAGCTGCATAGGAAATGAACTTTCTGTGAGCGTGTATTAATCTGTTTCTTTCGCACCTCAGGGTATCGATAGCAAGCTGATGGAGTCGTACACCACTGCCATAGTGCGACTCTGCGTTCTGACCGAGATTAACAACGCCACGGAGAACGTATTTACGCTGGCGGAATACTTGGCGAACGATCTACGGCTTCTGGGCAAAATGAAATTGTTGGACGAATCGAACGCCATCTTCTACAGGTTGTATAAAAACGCACTGCATGCCGTCGTCAAGTGTTGCCTGGAGGAACCGTCTAAAGAACGCACGGGCGTAAAGTTCGACGAGTATGGTAAACGAATACAGGCGTTCATGTCTGTGCTGGTAGAACAGTTGGATGCAAACGACTGTGAGTTCGCCGTCAGTAGACACGTGGCAAATGCCTTGTGCAATATGCTTGTACTGACGCAGGAAGTAGACTCCCGAGAACGGTTGCTAATACCGCTTCGGCACATGACGTTTCGTGTTCAACCGGAGATGCTACAAAAGTTGGCTGCATATATAGAGCGTCAAGTGTTTGCTGAACATGCTTTACCTGGTGAGTACGATATATACTAGGACATTTAGGAATCTGTACACCCACCCAATAGGTTTTTATCCATCAATTACATTCTGTAAGGGCTATCGTATGAATATTGCCTCTAGTGTTCATGAAGGACTTAAATTTCTTCTTCAAACTATTTTACAAAATTTTCTGGAATATTTTTTTTTATAACGTGCGATTGCTTTTTTCAGATGAGGGACAAAACTACCTATTGGCCAGAAAACTAATGCTCGCGACGTATGCCGATGTTTATCGCCTACATCATGCTTTGCCTCGAAAGACTGACTTGTGTCACATGCTGAAACATTTCGGGACAAACACGGCGTTCACCGGAGAACTCGAACAGCTGTTAAACACCGTGCACGCAAACGATCCGAACGAGTTCTACAGCATCTCTGCACAAGTGGCCATGAACTTTTGCACAAAATCGTCTTTCACCACCAAAGTCAAGGTATGTTTTTCCAAAAAAACTATTTGTTCAAGCATTTGCCCGTTTTTGTACGGAATTTATTCATTTCTCTATCCATTACAGACTCTCTGGACCAATCTGCATAAGTTCCGCACGCAATGTTTGCAGCACGTGGACGAAGACAAGTATTCTTACTGTGTCATACGAAATATCATCGATCTGCTGTTGGAACAAACCGACGCGTGCGTTGGACTCGAAAAATTGTTTGCGATTATGAAACCGTGGGTCATGCGTTTATCTTCAGAAAGCCGCTACGAGTTGTAAGTATTTTGTTTTACGAATGTTTTTTTTACTATCTATTATTTATGCTCATGCGATGGCCCTTTCAGAAATCTGTTTATTCGCGGTCGTCCAAACTTCGCGACCATTATGCAAGATAAGGCATGCGGTATTCGTACGCAACTGAAAGAATTTCTAAAATTGCTCAAGAAATGATAAGTCGTTGCTGTATAAGTATAAGTAAATCTATTGGAATTGTCAATTGTAAATGTTATAGAATGGAATAAATATATTCTGTATCTTGTAGATTATACATTGCGCTAGCATTATACAGTCCTATGGTGTATCAATGTTTGCTCTGGGTGTCACTGTGCTAATAGTAAACGGCTGTACACAGCACCGAAAAAAGGGGAAAACAATCGCTTAACCAAGCTCGTCCTATCACACCTCCTGCAGCTGCGACGCGCTGCCCTCGTCCTCCGAATCGCTCACGTTCGCCCGGCTGGATCGTCCCTTCAGCAGCGACTTCCGGTCGTCACCGCGATGCTGTACGTTCAGTGCCGCCTTAGTGGCACCGGGTGTGTTCGCCAGGTTGACGACGGGATTGAGCGAGTACAGATAGATCGCGTACGACACGACGAAGATCGCCAGTACCGTGTTCAGATAGACGGGAATAGAAAACAGCAGGTAGCACAGCACCGCGGTAAACATCAGTTCGAGCGCGCTAGCGAACGTTTTCAGTATCGAGTTCATGTACTTCAGGAAGAAGCTAGTGATGATCCCGATTGCCGCGTTGTTCAGCATGATGACGACCACCTCGAAGCGGGCAATTTCGCGCAGGTTTGCACTGGTGAACGCTCCGACCAGCTCGCCCTGCAGCAGCAGTATCAGCAAGTTGCACACGATCGAGTCGAGGTACATGAACACGTTCTGCACGTAGATGTTGATATCGGAGCCCTTCTTCTTCAGCAGGTACTCGTTGTACACGCCGGCCAGGCAGGAGCACACGGTCTGCACCAAAATGAGCAGCGCACTGTAGCTCAGATCGAACCCGGAGATGTTTTTGCCCCGGAACGTGCCGTCGTCCGGTTTCGGTGGTTCAGCCGGGTTCGCCGGAACCGTGGGATCGCCCGCAGCGTCCGGTTGCGGCGTGCCGGAGAAGAATGAAAAGTTCCATTGCTTCAGCATGCAACCGACGGTGAGCAGCAACAGCGAGAACCATTGCTTTCGGGAAAGGTACTTTTTAAAGATGATCTAAAACGCAGCGCACGCAAAACGTAACGTTAGGAACGCAGCAACACGTGAACAGAGGCAACGATATTACCTGGAACAGGATGCCCGTGATAACTACGCGCAGCTGGAGCAGAAGGTAGTACGTGGTGGGATCGAACGTGGAAAGATTCACAAACGCTAGGTTGTTGTACAGGCAGTAGAGGAAGGCGGGCACGAAGTACAGTAGCAGCACGGTACTTCCTTCAACTACGCGCGCGATAAGCGATTGAAAGCTATTTCTGTAATAGAAAAGGCAGTACCCCCGAAACTTTGATATCACATTTCCGCCCGTTCCAGTGCGTATGATCGGATCTTACTCTCTGCAATAAAGCCCAGCTGAAATCACCAGCTTCAGCGCCTCGGTAAGCAGTACCACTAGCACGGTGTTGTAGCTGTACGTGTTATCGGAACGCTGCGAGGCTGTCACCAGAATACCTGGTGGAGAAAAAGAAACAGTATTATTGCACCCGCTTTCCCAGCACTGTGATGATAAGCGCCGGACTCGGTGTGGTGGCTCGCCCGCACGCCGAGAGACGACGATGATCTCACCCTGGCTGACAAACAGCGACATGTAGGTAAGAAATATGAAAACACTCTTCCGGCTGGGGAACAGCTCGCTCCAGTTGATGCGCGCGTTCGTCATTTTTTGGAGAGGCGTTTGTTTTTGCCTCGTCTGGCTGCCTGCTACCCGCGTTCAACGCAACGCCTCACTTAGTACACCGACGGGGACGATCGTGCAGATGATTGGCGAGGAGGACGCGCGATCGTGATGTCGTGGTGCTGCACGGGAGACGACGGAAGGCGGTGCATTTTTAGCGGCCCATGCTTGAAACACCAGTAATCGAATAAACTCCTGAATTCAGAGTACGCTACGGCGCACAACTGAAATTCACAACAACGCCGAACGGTGAGCAGCACGATGTAG
>KZ072606.1:293502-316899 GCA_002091845.1 Anopheles cracens
GCCGCATATTACATCACCATCGCCACAAAACATGTGCTTGCGTGATGTATTGCGTATTGGGAGATTTGCATCACCGCGCAATTCCCAATGTAAACAAACCGACCCAATAACCGGCTTTCGTTCGTTTCCGCTCCTTGCAGGAAATGGTTCGATCAACGTTAAGCGAGTCCATTCGACCACACCGACGGCGGAAATGGTGTCGACCTTGGGTGGAAAGAAATCGAAGCGCAAACGATCGAACGCGAACAAATACACCGAGCTTCTAGCAGGTTTGAATCTGCATGCTAATATTGTTACTTCGATACCAACCAAACAATATCTCTCCATTGCAGTGAAAGATGGCGACACCAAAGAAACGAAAGCAACCGTTCAGAAACTTAAATCAAAGAAGCTTGCCAACTTTATTCATAATCAAATTGCCGTCGAGGCCTGCTCGAGCGGCACAACCCTTCCAGCGTCTTCCACCGTACACACCGATGGGCTACCTCAACCGAACAGAAGTGCACCGACCCTGCCGACGGACATGTCGCACTGGAACTTTGAGGAAACGCCCGTCATCTACATTGGGGGCGACATGAAGGAGACGGACATATCGCCCGACGTGCTGTCGGAGATTATCGAAAGTGTGCAGGTGCTGAAAGAGGTTCACCACAAGCGTACGGAGGAGGAAGTGGCTCTGCTCGAATCGGAAACCGCCGTCCCGGAGGAGGCAGAACTCGTGTTCGAAGATCCAGTGGATCTTAAACCCTCCACCAATGGCGCAGCCGGTGCCCGGAAGACGAAGCGTGGCTGCAAACCACAGC
Source organism: Anopheles cracens (assembly GCA_002091845.1). NCBI lineage: Eukaryota > Metazoa > Arthropoda > Insecta > Diptera > Culicidae > Anopheles > Anopheles cracens. Next base: position 294,306 of record KZ072606.1, read on the forward strand.
CGCATCATCCGCTCGAGGTGCCCGAGAAGGGCAAAAAGTTCGCCTCGAAGTACTACAAAACGTCCGAGATCGAGAGTCTCGCCCGGCAGCGTAGCTTCCAGCTGACACTGAACGCCTACCTGGACATCTGCATCACGACCGGCATGGTGAATCGGGCGTACGCGACTACTCTAAACTATCGGCACAAGCGCAAGCGTCGCGAGTTCGACATCGGCACATACAATCAGCTGATTCACGCGTACGCCGGGAAGGGGAACTACGCACGCGTCAAGGACATACTGCGGGTGGTGCGCGAGGATCGCATCATACCTACCGCACAAACGTACGCCGGCATTCTGGAGTGCCTGGGCCGGCTGGAATCTACCGACGAGGTGCTGAAGCAAGCGAAACAGCACCTGCAGGAAGCTAACGCGGCCGGTTACACGATGAACGACATTCTGGATCAGAGCAAGTACACGTACGACCAGCGTGACGCGGTTCTGGCGCTCTGCCGTCGCCTGGTGCCGGAGTATATGGCCGCCTATCGGGCGCCGACCCTGACATACAACAATCACTTGCTGAACGCTCTGAACGAGCATGTGTTGCCGATTGGAAGCGAGCCGCCTAAGGAAGGCGCTTGTCCGGGTTCGGAGATTATGACGTCAAAGGCGGGTTTTAGCTGCGAGCAGCTGCAAGAGATGGCCCAGCAGCAGGCGGAACTAGAACTGAGCGGATATTTGACTGTGAAGAGCATCGAAAAGTTTCCCGCACCAACCGATCAGGTTATGCAGTATGTAAGTACATCGTAAGGGCAGGATAATGATTGAATGTACATTTCAAACATCGAAACGTCCAAGATCGCTCAATTAATGAATCGCATTCGTTGGAGATGGTTATGCGATTCATTAATTTTGAATTAATTTTGAATCTTTGGGAAGAACTGAAGATTTTAGCCACTTATGGTAATAATTTATCTCCATTACGTTTCTCTAGCGCAAAGAACTGGAAGACCTGCGAAAGCTGTGGGCAAAGCAAATCACCATGGCGTTCCATCGCGACTTCAACACCCTGAAGGCGGTCACCGAAACCAAATCGTCCCGCACGATCAACCTCTTCCCGTACCTGAAGGCGCTCTCGGTGCCACAGTTCACCGAGATCGTGCTGGACGAGGTGCAGATGCTGCTCGAAGGGTCCGACACGTTCAGCTTCGTCATGTCGCAACTGCACCGCGAGCTCGGCCGCAAGGTAGAATCGCGCTATCACGTCGAACAAAAGCGTGCGAACGGGGTGCTGGCGAAGACGTGCGACATTTACGATCGCTACGCGACGGAACTGGCTGCGGGCCGCACGAGTGACAACCCGCGGCAGCTGTGGCAGCGGCTGGTGCACGAAACGCGCAGCACCGGACCGAGCATGGACATACAGAGCGTTGCGTGGCCGAAGGCTGCCGTGGTCGGGGTCGGCAAGTTCCTGTACAACATCCTTCGGTGCGATCTGAAGATCAACGTGAACGTAACGAACCGCACGAACCGGAAGGTGAAGCTGGTGCCCGCGTTCTACACGCTGTTCCGGTACGAGGCGAAGATGGCCAAGGAGCAGATCAAACCGCACCCGGTGCTGATGAAGCTGTACCGTAAGTCGCAACCGGACACGCTCAAGTTCGACGTCAATCTCGTGCCGATGCTGTGTCCACCGCAGCCGTGGAGTACGCCCCGGAACGGGGGCTACATACTGGCCGAGTCGGATCTGATCCGGTTGCCACATCAGGCCCACCAGCAGACGGAGCGCATCGATGAGGCCGACCCGCAGGATATGTATCCGACGCTGGACGCGCTGAACCAGCTGGCCAGCATACCGTGGGTGGTGAATGGGCAAATTCTCGACGTGATCGTGCAGGTGTTCAACAGTGGAGGCAACGCGAAGCTGGACGTGCCCGAACCACCGTCCGCGCTGCCGCCCGTCGTGGAGCCGGTCCCGAGAAGCGAAATGAGCGGGTACGAGAAGTACAGCCTGCTCCGGAAGCGGCTGTACCATCGGCGGAAGCAGGGCGACATGTACAGCCTGTGGTGTGACGCACTGTACCGACTGTCGCTCGCCAGCCACTACCGCGATAAAGTGTTCTGGTTGCCGCAAAACATCGACTTCCGGGGGCGGGTGTACCCGATCCCGCCACATCTGAACCACCTGGGGCACGATCTCGCCCGCTGTCTGCTGGTGTTCCAGCAGCGGAAACCACTCGGACCGGATGGGTTCCGGTGGCTGAAGCTGCATTGCATCAATCTGACCGGGCTGAAGAAGCGCGAATCGGTGGGGGAGCGGTTGCGATACGCGGATGAAATCATGGACGACATACTCGATTCGGCCGACCGGCCGTTGACGGGGCGGATGTGGTGGAGCAGCTCGGACGAACCGTGGCAAACGCTGGCCTGCTGTATGGAGATCGCGAAGGTGCACCGTTGTCCGAATCCGGAGAGTGAGTAATTGGTTCTTATTTCTTTAATTCCTTTATACGACAAAATCAGGGGTGTAAAACACCAATTGGAAGAAGTATGAAATGATTGTTTTTTATTTACTGTTTTCCGGAGGTAAATATTGCTCTAAATTAGGAAGAGAGACATAGGAAAGAGTAAAAATCGTAGTTCTTGCACAGTTTTTTGCTGCAGTGCACATGTGTTGACTATTGTCAACGAGAAAGTGTTAGTGCGATAGATTGGTGATGTTTTTTTTTTCTCTTTAGTTCGTTAGAAAGTGACGCAAAAAGTTGAGGCCATAAAGAAGTGTTTTTTATGCTAAAACGCAATGTTTTGACGATAAGCGGTTGAAAGAAAGGATTTGTATCTGCACAGGCCGTGCACTCGAGTGAGTTTGACAACCCTGGCAGACAGGCATTTGCAAAAAAAAGCTTCACGATGCTGTAAATATTATTAGTATGTATTCTCTTTATTGTCGTGCATTACAGTAAACAACTTAAAACGGAAACGACTGGAACGGAGAAAAACGTAAACGGTTTCGCGTGCAAGGATACACAGATTAAAGCTAGACACCTAGACACTAACACAGGTAATAATGGCGTGCAATCAAGGGTGACGAGCAACAGCAACCGCTTGCCCATCTTAATCCTAATCGAGCGTTTCGATGCTCTGCCGGAGCTGCAACAGCGACTGCTTCGCCACATTCGCCAGTATGCCTTCGGGCGTGCTCGGATCTTCCCACTCGAGGATCGCACCGCACTCGTCCAGGATGTGTGCGGCCTCGGTGAGCTGCTGCTTGAGCGGCTTCCCATCCCGGTGGTCCTCACCGCGCGTGAAAGCCGACTGGGCGAGCATGATCAGCGGTGCGTGCAGCTCGTACAGCACCATCGCCCGGGCGCGCGATTTGCCCGGCTCGAACACGTCCAGCACGCGGAGAATGCTGCGGCAGAGCTCCACCTTGCGCTCGAGCAGCACGTCCGGCAGCTCGACCATCTCGTACCCGGGAATGCGCCCGTACAGCTCGATCAGGCTGTGCCGGACGGAGGTGTTGATGAAGTGGAGTGGGTGGAGCACGCTGCGATACTTCTTGTACACGGTTTCGTACGCTTCGAGCCGGTTCGACTCGTACTCGAGGCAGGCCAGCTCGTCGATCTCGTTGTGTATCGTCATCACGGCTTTCTGGACGGCGGCACCGGACGTTTTGAAGCTACACTGGGCGCACTTCCATTCGGCGTTCTCATCTGCAATGGTGCGATCGAACGATCGATTAGATACGATCCGCATGGGAGGTTAGTGCAGCACCCACCTAGTGGAGCCGTTGAGGTTATGAAGCCTCCGTTGCATTTGCTGCACAGCAGCGTGCTGAAGTGCGTACCCAACTCGGTCGGGTCGAGGCACCGGGTACAGCGGCAGGTGAAGAACTTGCTCAGCTTCAGGATGGATTGCCGGGCGACGGTACCGGTCAGTGTGTACGTGTAGGTCGTGTATAGCTTCTCGCCTTCCGAGACGTCCACGGCAACGCGCGCTTCCAATCTGTGTGAGGAGAACCAATCGGTTTGATGAATTTCTGCAGTTATAATCCAGTTCTATCACGACGAAAAGAGAGAGTCTCTACTGTACCGCATTTCAGAGAGCGACACCCACTCTTTTAAAAGAAGTGATTCATCTGAATCTGATTCAAAGGGATGAATCAAAATGAGTCTGTGAACCCAAATGGATAAAAAACAGTCATATTTGGATTGAAAATTCTCCAAATTGTTTGAAGACTCAGAAGAGTTTTAGGATATTGGCATATTCTTGGCAGGAATCTTATTAAAAGCATGGAATTTTAGAGAATTATGCATCGTCAACGATTTATATGAATTTGCATAGGTTCATTAACCTTGAGAGATTCTTATATTTATATGAATCTTCATGATGGATCCATCAATCTCTGAAGGTTTGTGAGTAGAGTTGAAGATTCATATGAGCCACATCAATCGTTACTCAAGAGGAGAATGATCGAATCCAAAGGAACAAATGTTTCTACTTTTTTGTAGGAATCTCCTGCAGGTAAACCAACCTCTCACTGAGTAGTGTGTCATCGATGCTCATTCTCCAATGGGCACCGGCTGCATCGCATCTCCGAGCATCGCCGAGCGTCCATTGTGCAACCGACCAATGGCGTGCACCATCTCCTACAGTCTAGGCGCTGGTGGTTTCTGTTCTCCCGTAAACGGTGGAAAATCTATTTTTACCCCACCGTGCACGCCTAGACTCAGAAGAGTTTTAGGATATTGGCATATTCTTGGCAGGAATCTTATTAAAAGCATGGAATTTTAGAGAATTATGCATTGTCAACGATTAATATGAATTTGCATAGGCTCACTAACCTTGAGAGATTCTTATATTTATATGAATCTTCATGATGGATCCATCAATCTCTGAAGGTTTGTGAGTAGCGTTGAAGATTCATATGAGCCACGTCAATCGTTACTCAAGAGGAGAATGATCGAATCCAAAGAAACAAATGTTTATACTTTTTTGTTGGAATCTCCTGCAGGTAAACCAACCTCTCAGTGAGTAGTGTGTCATCGATGCTCATTCTCCAATGGGCACCGGCTGCATCGCATCTCCGAGCATCGCCGAGCGTCCATTGTGCAACCGACCAATGGCGTGCACCATCTCCTACAGTCTAGGCGCTGGTGGTTTCTGTTCTCCCGTAAACGGTGGAAAATCTATTTTTACCCCACCGTGCACGCCTGATTGGATGTGGGAAGAATCCCCGCAGGTCAGGGATCGGTATTCGGTCTACAATGTGGCTGACCCGCTGGGTCACTGGCGGGGCATACATTGTGCTGCTGCCACACTAAGTTGCGCTCACCTGAATCCGTCGCTCGGATGAATCGAGTGCACCACGTTCGGCACACAGTTGTGGGCCATGATCGCCAGCTGGGGGTAGAGCCCGCGCAGGCTGTACCCGTTGCAGGTGCGGCCCTCGAACGCGTTCACGTCCAGCAGCCCGATCGCCCGCTGCACCAGCTCCACCGGGAACCGGTCCGCCAGCTTGCACGGACCGCGCAGGAACGCCACGATGTTGTTCTCGTGGAAGAATCCCCGCAGGTCAGGGATCGGTATTCGGTCTACAATGTGGCTGACCCGCTGGGTCACTGGCGGGGCATACATTGCCACACAAAGTTGCGCTCACCTGAATCCGTCGCTCGGATGAATCGAGTGCACCACGTTCGGCACACAGTTGTGGGCCATGATCGCCAGTTGGGGGTAGAGCCCGCGCAGGCTGTACCCGTTGCAGGTGCGGCCCTCGAACGCGTTCACGTCCAGCAGCCCGATCGCCCGCTGCACCAGCTCCACCGGGAACCGGTCCGCCAGCTTGCACGGACCGCGCAGGAACGCCACGATGTTGTTCTCGTCCACCTTCCAGTTGGCGCTCTCGCGCCGTTCCGCGTCGTGGTACTCCATCGGCTCGATCTCGCGCGTCCACCGCGCCTCGTCCGCCTCCTTCGCCAGCAGCACCCGCAGGGGCGTTATGCAATCGAGCTGTATGCAGCCGGCCGTCGAATCCTCCACCGCTCGGAACCGCACCCGGCACGCCGCGAACACGCCGCACTCGCCGCGATGGTAGAGCAGCGTGGGCCCGGCCCCGGCGCCGCAGCAGTCCTCGCACAGTGGCCACCCGCACCGGGCACACCGGGGACCGTCCGGACCGCCGTCCACCGGGCAGCAGCACTCCAGGCAGAGCGGCGGACTGTCCAGCTTGGGACCGACGGCAAACGGGCGCTCCTCGAACAACCGATCGCCCGCCTGCAGGTCACGCCCGGCCACGCCGTAGCGACCGAGTTCCGGACATTCCAGCACCTGGTAAGTACCGTCACCCATGGTGCGCGCTGGGTTGCTTCTCAACTGGCACTAGCGGACTGTCTTTTTCTTTCCCTCTCACGCACGCACAGACGCACCAGTCTCGAACACGGAACGCGTATATCCCTCCGTCACCGACACCGGCCGTGGTTTACGAACGCTGCGGTAGTGGCGCACTTCGGGACCGCGGTGGTCGCATTTATAGATTTCGTGGTTAAAACGATGGGCACGTTTCGGATCGTTTAGCAACTCTTTAGGGAGTCGTTATAATCAAACTCACGCACGAGTGAATAGGGAGCCGAATCTAAAAAATGTGTCAGAAATAGCGGGGGGAGGGGGGTGGGGGGGGTTGGCAGACAAAAACACACACACTTTGCTCTTACTCGAGTAACCTCTCGTTTAGCGACTCCCACTCACTATTTTGGGATTCGGATCCCTACGGCCAGTTGATACTCACTCGCGAGTGAGTTTGTAAAAAAACGACTCACTCATTTAGCGACTCTCACTCTCACTATTGGGATTCGGATCCCTACGGCCAGTTGTCACTCATTTAGCGACTCCCACTCACTCTTTTGGGATTCGGATCTCTACGGCCAGTTGTTACTCACCCGCGAGAGAGTTTCTTTATAACGACTCCCTAAAGCGTCATTAAAATTATATGTTGGCAAAGATTCAACTCACTCACTCACTCTTACTCAGTACGCACATCTCCACAACATACTAGACTCTTGAACCACCAGACCAGGCTTTGAAAACTTTTGAAGTCTGCAAAAGCTTGTAGTCTCCTAACGTTTGATAGCGTTTTTCACCCACAGAGCGTTTCCAAGTTATTCGAGTCCTTTTACACTTAATGCAAAAAGAATGCAAAGTCTGTAGCAGACACTGCTGGCTATAGTAAGGGACCTTCTCATGATAACACCAGAAGCCGTACTGAGTAATGTTAATGCATACTGGATCACGTAAATCTAGAATCAAACTCGCATACCACGAGGTCGAATGAGGACACCGAGGGCCGAGATCTAGGGAGTCGCTAGCCGCCACATTTCTTTCTTCCATTTCTTTCGTGCTCAACAAATTTTGGAAACATTCTTTTATCGACATTTTTTCGACCGATTTGCCCACCGTGCCGCAACGTGCTTCGGACTCGATCGCGGGTCTGTTTGGTGTTTGTTGTTTCGCGCGCGCGGTGTGGCTATTTTCGCCTGCCCCTTCAGCATCGCCTGCCGGTGTGCCGGGCGCTTATTTTTAGTTCGATCCAAGAAAACAGCGATCGGCCAGGCCTCCGTCTGCCCCGGATCCATTCCACCGGTGCTCCGGTGCATCGTTCGATTTGTCATTATGGCTGCTGGCTGCCGGGGTTCGCCACGGCCCCCCGCGTTCCGGGCCGTTGATGCTCGCGCTCAGCTGAGAAGGTGTTAATCATTCGACAAGGATTGCGAAGATAAGTGCTCTCGGTTGACTCGAGAGCGTCAAGTTGGAGTCAAGTGCGTCGTGTCGTCAGCGTACGGCAGCGTATTTATTTACATGTGAAAGTAGCTTATACTATTTTGCCATACTTGAATTCATATGTATGCTTTTATATTGGAAGGAGATCCAACATTACCTTTCTCATACGAAAAGTAACCAAACAAGTGTTGTTGATCGGTACGCTAATTTGACGATCGAGGTTTACAACGCGCGTGGTGGTACATTCGACCTCACTCGCCGGCGGGGTGATTCACGGAACGGAACAATTTTCTTCCCGTCTGCAAGTGCGTGAGGGGCGAATGCGCATGCGAACGGTTCGCTTCGTGCAGTGCAAGGATTGGAGATTGGGGACGGGTGTGGAACAAGTGAGGACAGCAAACTCGCACAAACCGGCGCAGTTTGAGCGCGTATTGTCTAGCATAAACAATTGCGCCCATAGGGTGATTCTGAAGATAGCTTCAAAACGTTTTCCCGGTTGTGTAAGGCGAAAAAATACGTTGAAAAGTGTTATGCTGTGCTTTTAAAATTTCTATCTGTATAATTGTATAACTGAGCGGCTAGAAGTAAAAAAAAACATTAATAAATAATAACAATTTCCACTCGCTTATTTTTTACGATCACAAATGAACATATTTACAAACGAAGCATATAAGTAAGTACTAAGTAATAACTTTCGATTCAAGAGGCGTATCCTGTTTGAGCCCTAATTTTTCTTTCAACCTAATCTTGTTCTTTCTGAGGAATTTTCTGTCCAAGACCGTCTGCTCGTACAAATTGCATGCAGCGCTTGCGTGCAAGAGCTTTTGTTCTATCCGTTTTTTTTTGTTGGTACTATGACACAGATTTTTTCTCAGAGTGTTATTATGAAAGCAAAAATCGTTCAAATCAGGCCCTATTTTTTGTTTTGGTTTTTGTGTATTTTCGCTTGCTCTTATATTTACACTCAAAACATTGTAAGCGCGACATACTTGCGTCTCGAAACTACTATTACGCGTCTCTTCCTTCGGCGATCGCGACAATGACGACCATCGGGCTCAGCAAACAGACGAGCAGATGAAGAACGGTCGACAGCCACGCCATCAGCCCGGGGCGAATCCACTCAGTGTCCACCGGCGGCATCCTCCTCACCGCCGGTCGTTTTCATGCCGGTACCGACCGGACCGTGGCGTCTTTCCCAGATCATGCGATGCTTCTGCTTCATGTAGGCCGTCTTGGCGTTCGCATAACCACCGAGATCACCGTCTGGAAGGGGGAAATGAAAGCTCCAATCAAAAGGCATTCCTTGCTGTCGGAAACACGCAGCCCTTACACTTGATGAACCAGTTCTCGGACGCCTTCTCGTACGTGTCGAGCAGCGATCTGCACTTTCGTTCGTGGTCCGGCTGCTCGTACATCACGCAGTCCTCGAAGCGCTGGCGCAGGATCGCCAGGATTTCGTTGTCGACCATCCTAGTAAGGCACAGAGAAACAGAGAGCAAGCATTACCAACCAATCGCTCGCACACATCGTACAGATAAATAGACCATCGAACAGCCCCGAAAATGCACGCCCCCAAGTGCTTTATTTATTGTGCATTTTCGTTTTTTGCTCTCCGTTCGGTGCTCTTGAGAAGATTTCAAACATTTCATCCCACCGCCGACGGGGGGCAAATGACTAAAACGCTTCTCCCGGTTTGAACAGCCGCATGGATCAAGTGGTTGATGAAAGAAGGCGCTCGTTAGGCGATCGTTTCTCGCTGTTTTACGCTGATCGAGTGTTGAGCACGGTGCTAGACAGATCGTCTCCGCTTTTTGTGCACGATGGGTTGAATCGAGTTTGGAAGCTAGGACCATAAAAAGTTGACCTAATTGATGCTAATGAGGAACGAACCGGACGAATTACTGCATCCATCACATTGTGGGAAAATATTTGCGAGCAAACAATGCACACATTCGCGAAACAGATTCGTAGAGTGTTTGTTATTTATAAACGATTACCCCTCGTAGTAGGATAAACAGACACTCAATCATTAGATCGACAGCATCGAGATCGCAATCTGGATGCATTCGAATGTCAAATTCGTGTGAAAGAAGGCATAAATAAGCAAGCAATGGCTTGATGAACTCTTCTCAGCGTTTCGTCATTAATGAGGTTTACCTTTTTCGATTGAAAGCAGCCTGTTTCACGTATTGTTCAGGCTAACTTTATGTTAACAAAACTGAGGGTGTTGCGTTTTTTTTTTCACTAGAAGCACTGGATTTTTTGAATGATTGTAGTTTCCATTTAATCCACATTTTTCGACTGCTGTTATTACTCCTAAACATATTTTTCAATAATATTATCACAAGAAGAAGATGTTGTGATTGAGAAAGAACTCAATCGGTATTTAAACTCTTTTTAAAACAAAATTCAAAACCACAAAGAAAAATGTTCCCAAAAGGTTTCTTAACATCGAAATCAACTCCGTAACGTATAACAGACTCCCCAAAGTGGGTGCGAATGACGCGATCGCGTTACTTTTCTACCAACCACCAGGCGTCTCCATTGCAACCAGGCGTCTCCATCGCGTCCCCGGTAATAATAACAATTAGCACAGGAAACGATCCATTCTTGCTGACCACAATAACAATAATTCGCCAGCACCAGCGTTGAACACGCCCGGCCCGTTGATAATATTGTCCCGAAACCGTCGGCGGTTTCGGATATATAAATATCGTTTATTTACATTTCCACCCAACCCTCCTTCCATCCGACTGCTTTCGCGTGTGGCAAGCAACGTCGAGAAACAGGCACCGCCTTGGCTGTAGGTTGTTTAGTTGCGAATGCATGTGTTTATGCGTTCCAGGATTGTTGCATCTCGCGTAGGGCGGGTAAGCAACAACCTGCTGGACATTTTCCATTCACCGGCGACGTGTTTGTTACGTGTTTTGGGTGTGTGTTTTAAACTAAACTGAACACGCGCGTGAAACTGCAACAAATTAAGTGGTTTTTGTTTGTCGAGAAAACGTAAACTACTTCAGATTAGTTGGGAAGCATGGATATATTTTGACACCACTGTCGTGTAGCTGTTTCAGAGATCGTCAATTCTTACATAAACATGACAGATACGAGCCGGTTCCACTAATGTGTTACATTAACAATCTCACGTTAAAGTAAACAGGCCAACTAATAACTCATTCCGAGCTTTTCTTCCAACGCATGCTTCCCTTGCTGATACTAAAGGTTAAAGATCGTCGACCTTTTACACTTACTTTGACTGTTTCTCCCCCCAAATGAGCGTCATAATATCACCAAGAAACGTACCAATTAATTCGGAAAACCTATAGTCTGTCAACGCGCAACGATCACTTCATTGCCGCCCAACGTCGTCCAAGTGGACGCTTCGTCTTTGAACGCCCGATAATTGAGTGGTCGACGAGCAAACTTGGCACGGCATTTGCTGCCTACACGGTGGTAAAAGGGACGAGTAAACATTCGACGAACAGGTCGGGATGAAGGAGAGAAAGCCAAGCGGCAGGTGCGTCTGTCGTACGTGTGAGATTTACAATCAATGTTCTCACCAACCAACTTTCATCCCGTTTACACTTTACGAGCTTCCGTTCGTTCCCGTTCGGTTCTACCCGTTTGCGAACATAAAACAGATGATCTTGACATTGTGGTGCCGCCGTGGAAAGGATGTTTATGTAGGCACGGTGCGCCATTGAAAAGGGAGCAGCACACCTTTGGCGCGTATGTTGCTTCGCTCGGCAAACGAAACACAACAACATTGCGCGCGTTTGCGGCCAGCGTTTGGCAACCACTTAAAAGACCGACCTTTACAAGTGCACACAGTCGGTGTAATGGATTTCCGGTTCCACGCGGTACTGGAAGAGATTTAGTACCTCCGAGGAGGCGCACTTGAGAGATCGGTTCGATTGGGTTGCAATTAAATCGCACACACATACACACGATCGCGCTCGAGGCCATATTCTGACGCGATATTGCTTCTTTTTATAACACCGATTAGCAACGGAAGGCAACCAACACCCTTTGTTGGTGAATGTGTTCATCGCCGGGCAAATGGGAATGGACGACGCCGAGATAAAACCATAATCACTCTATAAATACGGCACCGGTAACATTCAACACAATCACCGGCATCATCGGATCGGCATCAGTCTAAGGGAGAGAGAGAAAGAGAGAGAAACTGTTCCTAGCGGAATGAAACACATCGTTCGGGTATTGATTTGGCCAATTAGACGGAGCGAGTAGGATTTGCGGATTAACGAGAAATTGCCGACGCGTACTGTGGGATTTAAGTGTACGTCATGTAGTTACATTTGTTACCGCGTATCTCTGGAACAGACCGTGTTTCGTTAATACAGGCTTATAACGGTATTGAAGAGATTTACGTCTTCCTGACACATTCGCCATGCATTATTTTGACCACGCGCAAACTCCCACAGTTCTCGGTTCCTTACAGAGCGAACCGATCAACCGATCGTATGTATTGGCAGCATCCAAAATCGATCCAAACATTGCATCGATCCGAGAGCGGCGAAACGTTCCCGTGGTCAGTCAGTCTCACCGTACATTTCCATCCGCTCGGACACGTTCCGCATCTCACTGCGCCGGCAAAACGAGAAGATCGTAACCCTTACGCTAATCGTTCACGGCACGTGCTTTGGGTTGTGACTTTTGCAACCGTGCCCCTTGTGCCAACACCACACCGACAGCCCACGCGTGGGGAGGGGTTTGCGATGGGAAACGCGCCGAACCCGAAGCAGTACACGAAGTACAGCAAGAACACGGCCGAGGTGCGGGTGAAGAAATGCATCCCGGTGCAGCGGGGAATGTTCCGGCTCGGCAGCGGCAATCTGTTCTATCTGATACTGATCAAAATCTTCACCATTCTCAACAACATTGTGAACAAGTGCCTTTAGCGTCCGTGCTGTCCTTTCCGCTGTTTCATTCCGTTTCCGTTCCGTTCGTGTCCCACCGCAACGGATGCCTGGATGCGGTCGTTCAAGCATGCCATCGACGATTCTGTTTGTCCGCCGTGTAATTCTTCGTACACCCTGCGATCATGATGATGCGTGATGTGTTTTTTTTCATTTTCTCGTCTGCTCGTACGTGCCTGTCGGTTTGCTCCTCCTCACAAAGATATTAATTTCTGTGTTTATTTTTATGGCCGCCTGAATCGATAGTGACGAATAAAGAAATGATCAGCGGATCGGCTTACGGGCGTGGAGAGATGCGGAAACAGCCGCCACCGACGATTCGGAGGCAAATTATGATCGATGGCTAATGGATCGTGACTGGATGCACGGCCAGAACCGAAATGCCAAGGAATGCTCGCGTTGCTCCCCACCGTTGTGGACACCAACGTTGGTTCAGCGAATGGCGCCATACTCTACGCCGAATTATGGATGCGATATTTCGGGTGTGTCTGTGTGTGTATGTGTACGTGTTTACGTTAGGCGCTACAGTTTGAGCTGAAGTGAAAGATCGAACTACATGTGACTGCTTATTGGCATATTATGTTACCTTACGTAAGGGATTTTCTATCAAATATACAAATACAACATTCGCAAACCCACACAGAGTAGTTGAGAATAGGCGGCGGGAGATGGGTTATGAGCGAGTGAAAAGGGAATTTGATATTTATCCCACGCCGGTTTGTTGGAGACACCGAGATGCATCCGAAACGGTCAAAGTAATTATTTTAGAAGCAGAAACTGTCTTTTTTTAGAAAGACATGAAATAAAAAAACAGAATAACATCCGTTTCTTAAAATTGTTTTGATGGAAACTTCATCTTTACCTATATTCTTGGGTAACTCAGTGTAGAAAGAAAGAGAAACAACCATTGCGGTTTGTTTTAAAATATTAACACTTTGTTGATCATTAAATTTAGCCAAGACCTATCTATCATTTTTGGTATGCATTTTAATAGATTGTATGATTGTCTTAATAGATGAAAGTAAATTCAAATAGAAAAATTATATCTTTTACACATGAAGTTTGCTAAATATTCTTACGGCGTTAAATCCATTGCATGGATGTTCTTATACCATGTCGAAGGGCTTTATAGATGAAATGTAACTTTCAACTATGCGGTCGGCACTTTGCTGAGAAAAATTCGTAAGAACTTCGTTCTGTCGTAATCTTATCTCTAAACTATTGTTTTAGGATGTGATTCCACAGACGATTCTATCATGAAACGCTCACTGCACACTGGTACCACCGTTTAATTATCCTTTTTACTTACTTGTCGCGTTTGAACTGTTGATTTGCCTCAAACATGCAAACCGCATCGTCCGTGTAGCATTGGTCGATCGTGGGCACACGTTGGAACTTTTGATGGTACCAAGGGTACGTCTGCCGGTTCGGTTCGACGACTTTCTCTGCAAAAGCAAGAGGAGAAGGTGTTTGTTTACAATGTTTCCGTGGCGTGAAGCGGCGGTCCTCGCCGTCTGGAGGTTAGGGTGAATTATGTAATGCACTTTTCATGGTTTGTAGGCCGATTTCGGTTGCGTTACTGACGCCCATTGTGGAGAACATTGGTTGGATTTCAGCCAATGGAGCTTACAGATATGCATAGCTAACCGATAATACTAATTTCCATCCGGTTCTGAAACAGAAACTGATGTTTTTTTTCTTCGTTCTTCGTACTCACCCCGGAACCAAGATACCGGACCGTCGATGGTTGCCTGCACGGCATTCAGGAAGCTATCGAGCGGATTGCGAGCGGGAGCTTCTGGCATCTTGATTGACTATCAGGACCTGCAAATATCCGGAAGTGGTTTTAGCGATGTTATTACACTATTTTACAAGATTTTTGCGGAAGAAAATTTAACAAACATACCCTCACCAAAATAACGATTTGACAGCTGAAAAATAAGAACACTACCAACATCAACAACAAAGCTGTCACTCTGTGTTCACACGACGATATTTGACAGCTCTTGTGTACACGGGTATAAACAGCATTTGTCATCCATTCTTGAATAGTTTCCAAGGTAACGTGATTTTTTCCCACTCAATCATGAAATCCTTCCACTAATACCAACAGAATAGAATACCACCAATAGAGAAACAATATCTTGAATTTATAATAACCTAATCCGAATTTTTCAATACGATTTTCATGAGAAAAAAACAAAAAGACACACTTGATTTAGACAGTATCGCCGTACATAAACAGCCTGATTTAGACACATATTGTAATTTTTTGAATCAATAGCATTCATAGAACTCGAAATAAACGAAATCAAAAACACTTTGGGTACCTGGGTAATCGGTTGTTAGAGATAGCGTTAACCATCTACTGCATAATGATATGAGCATTGCGGGAAAGCAGGGGCAGAATTAAATGATTTGAATTGCACGACATCGTTTTGCAATAGCGTACCGTTTTTAAATAAGAAACACACACAAGTCAATCCACGTTTTATCAGCATGTGAGAAATTCTCCTTTATTTCGGTACGATAAACCGTTTTGCATTCCATTCACTCGATCATTGTGAGTTTTGTCGTTATCGACGTACTCTAAGGTAGCAAGAAGTAGCAATAGTGGTAGATGCAACGATACAAATACAATCTAAAAATTCTATCCGACTCCGAGTGTGCCTTCGCTACGTTTAGCAACTGCAAAATCCAATTCTAAATCTTTATAGTTTAGTCATATATAGCTTAGTCTGATCGAGAGCAGTTTAGCGACATTGAAATGAAATGCTTGAAACCTCACGGTACGCTAAGATGACGCATTATTTTGTTCTCGCAACAGCTAGTTGCACACGTTGTGGTATATTTGGTGCAATTTTACCATTTTCACTTTGTATGTTTTGGCGTGATGGAGACATCGAAACATGACTAAAGAGGAAAATATTTTTCCAAGTGTGATTTAACATTCAACCTGCTTTCCACGAATACCGAAAATGATCTTTCTAACAATACAACATAGGAACATATGGACGTTATCGAAAGTTGCTTTTCCCTTTGATGCACAACTTAAGCTGAGCTCGAGCAGTTTGCCGTATTATTGCACCGTCGATCTCGCTCCGCCCGAGAAAGTCCAATAAACCAATAAATTCTCTTCACAAATATACACATATCTGCATGTCTTAACTTTTTTCAAACACGTTTTTTTATATATCCTTCATTCACTTCCTCTTTCACAAGTTCTTACATGCAATAAAGTTATACTCTTGACTTAAACAATACAAAGTATGAAAGATTCCTTTTCTTCCCCCTCCTTGCCCGGTGGCCACGAGTCCTCTCGTTTACGAGGTTTTCGGGCGCGGTTGTGGTTGATGCAGTCAACGAAATCTTTCACAGCTATCACAAATCACCAGTAGCGGGGGTGGTGTGTGTTTCTTTTCTACTGAAGGACATGAGAAGTATCCAACCAAATCGCACTCTGCAACACGCCTGTGCTCAGATCCCTGGTGTCATGGGCCGCAACGAAACGAATGTTCTCCTGATCGAATTTGATGTCTGAGATGAGCTTTGCTCATCTTGCAAATAGAGGAGGAATACGCGCGCGTTTGTGGTGACCGCATGTCCGTCAAGAATCTGCTCATGGCATTCGACATAAGTAGCAAAAGCCGAGAACGGAAAGCGTTCCATTCTCTAATCCCTTTTCCTTGCCGCTATGGAGGCCTTTTCTTGCGGTGCTTATTCTAGCTAGTGACTGGTCTTGCGTGGTCGTCCGGATATGATGTCTCGCAATGTTTCGCGTGTCCTTCCTGGTGATGTGAACCGTACAAATGTCGTACAAAACAAAAAAGAACGGTGTCGTAATGCTTACGTGGCTACTCATTTTTGTGTACGCTGTGTTTAAAACATAGATCGCTAATCTTACTACCGAAGGAACGATAAACTTATAAAGTCTACATCCAACGATTTATCGAGATGCCTACTTTCTCTGGGTGTCGTTGTTAGCCGCGCAGTATCGGTTAGGTAAGGATGGAAGGATATGCGCGCATATCGATTTCCCGCTTGGCCGCCCCGCATTGGCTGCTAACAAATATGCAGAGAGTGCTAATATTATTTAAAAAAAAACGTGCCCGGATTCGCCCTGCGTGTTTTGCGTCTCCTGCTCTCGTCCGCACGTGTGTAACAATTTAACAAGACAAAAAAACATAGCAAAATGTTAGTAAATAATATCTTCCTCCTGCTTCGGGACGCTTGCTGCTACTGCTGCTAGATGCACTCCTTGCGCTACAAATCGTCCAGTCGCTCTATGCTCCCGTGGTGTTTTCGAACATAACCAGCGATGGACCCAAATCAAGAAATGCCCGTCTGGCGTCCGTCATCTACCGCGCGCCACCGTACGATGCGCTTACAGGTCCATATCGAACTGTTCCTGGTGCTCGTCGTACTTCGGTGGCGAGTTCCGGGACGGTTTCTGCTGCTGCACCGACAGTGTCGACAGCGGCTTCGTGTTGGGGCTGACAACGCCCGCTCGCAGCAGATTCATTGGCACGTTGTTCGGTGGCGTGCGTGCCAGCGGCGAATTCTTCAGGTTCATCAGGAAGGCCCGCTCGTACACGATGCGAGTACCTGGTGGAGAAGGAGAGGAAAATAAACACAACCGTTAATAATGAAGTGCAGAATAATTTTACAGAATTTAAATTACACTACCAGCCCGAATAGCTCAAACGACCATCTCTTCTTTTGTGCAACACATGATCGTCTCTTGCACACACCATTTAATGCTCCGTTTCGTTAATGGGTATGAGTGTGTTTGTGTGGATATCTTTTTAGCCGGCTTTATGCGAACCACGCGGTTTCACATTTCTCATCAGACGACACACACGCGCATTTGACCTTCATAGAACCCCCAAAACGTTAACGCTACCGCCATCGCCACAAAACGAGCTCGAAGAGCACACAAATACGCATGCACGACGAAGAAGATCTGCGCGAAACGCAGGCAGCGCCAACTAGATCCTCCCGACTAGGTAGGCATAAACGAAATGGCGTCTACAGAGGGTGTATGGGTGTGTGTGTGTGTGGTTTTTTTAGTTGCTTGCGGAAATAATATCTCTTATTTACTTAACCTCTGGAATTACACAAAATATCAAGCCTTTCGAGAACCGATAGATATTTCATACAGACTTCTGCGTTAGCAAAACAAGTCATGCACACATGTAGCGCGCCTTCGGGAAAGTTCTCCACCGTGTGTTCGACGATAAGGTGCGCACAGTCCGAAATCTGGTAAGTATTTTGTTTGCAGTTTCCAAAAAAATAAAACATAATCCACAGCTGCTGCTGCGTTTGCTTCTCCGCTGTTTGTATAGCGCCTCTGCCGGGCACTGTGAATTATCTACCCGTTTTTTGGGCTCTCCGACAGCATCTCTTCCAGCTGTACATACGTCTGGAGTGTTGCTACACAGCCTCCAATAAACGACCGAAATGCCCGAAAAATAAGCGCGCACGTTTATTTTTTGCATTTGCATATCATCTCTCGCACAACAGCGCGTTTATGCGTGCGTGGATCGAAAATTGAGGCCATGTTTGACATTGGAAGTCATTAGCATACAAACACATGGGCCACACACGCCCCACGATACTATTCAACTCGAAAGTTCGCCATTCCACATGGTGCCGGAGGAGTAAGTGTCAAAAGCATCTGAATTCGTTACTCTGCTTGGTGCTCAAGTTGGCCCTATTAGTTGAAATGGTGTATGAACTACCGGGGCGAAGAATCAGCTGTTTCGATCGCCGTCACTGTTCGGTAGCTGCCCTCTCCCGCTGACGCAATCGGATCCTTGTATTGCGTTGGCGAGTCGCAATACAAATCTAGCCAAAGATGAGCCCCCTCTCCTTCCTGCGCGATCATGATTCTGCTGAGTTCGAAGGTTAAAACACTGCCAGAAGACTATATTTAACTGTTCGCCTTTCTGTCTAGAGCGGTTACACGCCCAGCAGAGCGTTCGAGTCTCTAGCTAAAAAGCGATTCTATGAGCTGGCGTCGTAGAAATCAACCTCCCGGACACATCGAAGATCAGCGATAGCATCAGCTGCTTTCACAAACCCAGTTACTGGTAGAAACATTAACTAGGTAAAGGTTGTTTCCCGCTTTAGACCATCTGGCAGGTGCTGTTCAGCACACCTCTTGAAGCCCGAGATTAGCGACCACAGACACGACACAAGTCGTCGACCACGTCGATATCTGCGACCATACACACAGAGACACAGCTGAGAACTCGCTATGGATGATTATTTTTAACCCGTCAGAGATGTGCCGCGACCGCACCCGGATGATTCGTGTGCTAGCACTAAAACCGGTGGTCATTGAACGTTATGCAATGACGAGTGGGGACACAGAGGCCCAACCAATGTCCGGCGGTTTGTTTCACTCGCGGCAATTGGGGCCAACATATTCCTGATGGATTGATGGAGGGGAAAATCGCGAGGGCTCACTGCTTAGGCGTACGATGTTCTGTTGCTTAGGAGCCAGTGCTTGCAAGATAAGATTGGACACTAACATAGGACCTTGGAGTCGGGTGTGCACGATTAGGCGTACAGAGTACGGGCAGTACATGCGAGTACGCGGTGTACTGATTTCAGTAGTGTCCTGTCTTGAGGCTTGACTAATCAAACGCGGGTGAGATTGCTTCTTCATCTTCCAGACAGTGTACTTCGCCGTTGTGTTCTCCTTGGTTCATTGGCTTTTTAGCGGCCAGTTGATAAGGTTCTTTAAACGCACTTTCGACTGAGACGCGCGCGGTATGTGTGTTTGCGAGACGTGTGCAAAATGTCCCGTCGTGCCCCATTGTGTTGCTTCAGCTAACTGGGTAACTGGGAGTTATATGACCATAAACGTTCACTTTTACAACACTCCAAAACAAAACAAAATCCGCTTTAAGTAGAGCATACACATTTATAGATCTTGGAGCCTTTTTTGTAAGCACACTCTCGAAAAATGAGCTCAAGATCGTCTGAAAGTAGTTCCAGAATGTGAAGGACTTATGCTGGCAGTCACAGTTGTTATCACAAACCGCATTGGAAAGTCGTCACTTTTAAAAGTGGTCCAGTTTTGGCTATTTCTCCATTTCCGAACCTAGGATACAATCTATTCGTGGAGGTTTATTTTTATAACAACCAGTTCTGGATGAAACAATTCAAGTAGGCGCACAAAATTGGGTCCCTTGTAACGGCTCCATCGTGCTCCCTTGCAATATTCCAGAGTCCTTGAAGCATTACCGAAATAAATTGGACTGCTTCTGAGAACGCGTGTGTCAGGTCTCGTTTTCCATTCGTTTATTGAAGACCTTCTCCGCCACCGCGCTGACCGTCGGTCATTCAGGAAGCAGCACGAGATATTTCATTGACTAGCTCGTTAGTAGCCGGCTGCACACAACAACCCAAAAGAAACACTACGAAAACAAGAGGCAAAACCCTCTTTTGCAAAATGCCCACCTCAATCCGAGAGTGGCTTAAAAATCCGTCTCGCTGGGCGGAATTAAATGATTGTGGAGAACATACCTCCGCACACGCACGACTTCCCGTCCCGGTGCGTTGGGCGCCAACAAGCCTGCCCTAGCGCGGTGGGACGAAGAACCGGTTTCGTTTGTCAGAGCCAACACACACAAGCACAGTTTTATCGCTCGCGCGAGATTGAATTCGCGATCCCCGCGGGGAGACTAAACGAGAGACAACTCTGTGTCTATTAGCAATAAGTGGCCACCAACAGCACACGGCAAAAAGAGACTCTACCCCAGAGCGTAGTGAGACGGAACGGATTGAGGGAAGTAGAAGCTCCAGGTGTGTCTCACGGAGATCTGAATCAACCAGAAGGGGTCTTTGTCCGCCACCGCCACCGTGCGCGATGTCAAAAGGGTGAATTCAATTTAAAATCGTCACTAGCACGGCTACGTGTTTCAGAGCAAATGAACGCAGACAGGCACACGATCATGTCCACCGATCCCCGTCAAGTGTGTGCGCTCCGCGGACCAAAGTGCGTCAATTTCAAATGCACACCGAAAATAGAACCCACCCCGCGCGCACAGATGGACGTTGGCGGTGTGTTTTCTTTGTGTGTACGTGCGATGGGGGACTAGGAAGAGGTCGGAGCACTCGCATCCGGCTAGAGCACCACGGCAACAGTGTGTTCTTCAGGGTTAAAATATTCTTATTAATCAAAACGAAGAGCGGCGGTGATACGATCCCGGAAACACGTGGTTGGAATTCGGGTTTCATAAGATCGACGCCTACTGTGATAGAAGACAACAGCGGCATTTCTTCATGCGGCAAGTTGAACTCTTACTTATTGCCGGCCTACTGTGATCAGGGGGTGTGGGTGTTTGCGTCGTGTGCTACGTTAAATTCCCTGATTCTCGGTGTTCTAACAAGGGCGTTCTTTGTGTTACACATACACTCTGGAGAGTATAACACACAAGAGAGACGCCGTCTCTAGGGGAGGCGGTGGACCTAATGGCTGATCTGGTTTTGTCACACATGGGTGCACATTTTGCTGCTCCTCTGGGAACCTCGGCCGAAGCAACAGCTAGCAACAAAAAAGCGACACGCCTTGACTCATCAGCGTTTACTGCGTAGTAACATTCGCGCTTTCGACAACACACCGGGGGCGCAAGAACGTTTCGCCATCCGCATGTGTCCGTGCATTCGAAGCCTGATTTCATTGCCCCAAAACAAAAACACACCCCCCGAACGTCACCACGTCCTCTACGCATATCACACTTGCTTCTTCTCGCACACTGGGTAGAATGGAATAAGGAGCCACATCCAGGAACATCCGATCTCTCGGGAGCGTTTGCGCACTTGTGCCCGAGCGCCCGTTTCGGTGGATTGCCTACGTGCGTTCTGGCTCGTGGGCACATCCAAATATATACACACACACGCACACTTCATGCCCCTGCTTCCCCGCACTTTACAACAGCACAACTTAACGCCTAAGTGCTTCACAGGTTTTAAGGGTTCTACTAGAAAGAGTTATCGAGAAGGCTTACCTCCGGGAGTGGTCGAGTACAGGGTGCCACCGGGCGTGGAAGAGTAGAGGTCCGGCAGCTCCGATGCGTCATGGATCAGTACTCGCTTGGACGGGATGGCCTGGGTGATGGAGGCACAGGCCTGACGTGCGATCGGTGATGCCGACATCCTTGTTATTGTTGTTGTTGTTGTTGTTGCACAGAGAACTTGGTTCTGTTGGAGGTGGTGTGTTCCTTTCCGGAAGACCTTCTTGCAACGTGCTATGCACACACACTCGCTTTATCGGGATTTGGTTTTTGTACTTCCTGGCAGTTCCAGCGGTGCGTGGAGTGTTCTGACCGGCAGTGTGTGGTTTTGTATAGTTTCGGCTTGTGTCACTTGTACCTTTCGGGGGTGGCTGACTTGGTGGACTGTGCAAGTTGGCTCGGGTACTATGGTATGTGACCAGCGGTGATGCAGAGAATGGCTAGCTGCAGTAGAGCAAGTGTGGCGTCGTAGGTCTTTTCGTTCTTCCGAGAAGAAAACACGCGGGACAATCTCTGAAACCGAACTATGGCTTGTTCGCGGCTTGCATTCGCATTTAAACCCGCACCAAAACATCACCAATACAGGCACCGGTCGCGCTCCGTAGTAATCGGACGATCGTGCGCTCTTGCTTGCGCGTACGCGAACGCCCGTGGGACGGGCGGGTTGCCGCTTACCTAATCGCGTACGAGCCCGCGGTGCACAGTGGGCTGTGTGGAACGGCGCGAGGTGGACATAATTGGACTGAATGTAAGGCAGGTAGAAACGCCTGGAAAGTAAGCAAGTAATGCAGATTTTAGTCCCAGCCCACTTGTAGTGCGTAGGAATTACTATGAGAATCTATACTACCACAACAATGAGAAGAAACGTTTTATCGGA
>KZ072606.1:326271-340299 GCA_002091845.1 Anopheles cracens
TCTATCGGATGTTGTTTTTGCGCCGTTCGTGCGTTGCAGATCCAATTATCTGATCTGCTACCGAAAATCCTCGCTCATTATGTACCTTAGAGTCCTCATGAACGAGATATCTGCTGTTAACGCGATGTCCACGGTGACGCACGATAACGAACGGCCCGGGGCTATGTTCCACTTTGATTAATTGATCTGCCAGATAAGAACGACTAGACTGGCTGGCTTCGGTGTGGAATATTAAAAATGGGTGTCCAATTTCCGTCCGTTCAAATATTGAAACTTTCATTACGTAATTGATAAATCCATCGAAGGAGGCCTCTTAGCAATGGGGAGTGTCACTATCGCCCCGGCTGTTAGCCGTGTTTGCTTGGTCGCGATAGGGAGCGCGCCCGTACAACGATCGTTTGGATGTTGGCGGTTTATCTTTGCCGGTGTCCGCGTCAACGTTTCAGTGACCGAAACCAGTTTCGTCCTCCGCACTATCGCCGCCCTACAGTTCCGTCGATACGAAGCGGTGTTGCTTCGGTGGCGACACTGCGCCGTGCGATCGTCGTGTGTGCGAACCGAAGGTCAACCAATGAAGGGCATGGCTTGCTTTAAAGCCGTCTTCTTTTGGAGGGCGAGCCTCCAGCAAAATGCACTCCATGCGGCCGTCCCCACTGAACGGCTCGCTGAGCATAAACCAAACCAGCTTTAACCTCCCGGGCTACTGTGATGGCAGAGGCAGCAATAATAATTGTATCCCTCAGGAGCCCATGGAATCGTCGTCGTCGTCAACGGGATTTTGCGTCCACGCTGGAAATGTTTGTACAGTGCCTCCAACGAACAGGCGTACGCTGGATCAACTTACGCTTTACAATTTGATTTATTTTAACCTACAAATTAAACGTCGGGTCCGCTCTACGCAAGCGATGTAATGGATAAGGTTTGAAAATTTGGTTTGACACAAGTTATCAGTCAAATTATCAACAACAAGAACCCCTAAAGCCCCAATGGCATTCGATTTTTAATCGGTTTTGTGGTGTACCAGAGAACAAATTTTATTGAAACCTATTTCTATGGAATAGTCTTTCTGAAACTCTTAAAAAATACAAATTCATTAGTGTCCAACATAACGCCCGAACCACTGTACATAATACCATGAGACAGAACAGAAAAAAAATCGAACCTCCCGACGAAAAAGTTGTGGCCGTGGCCGAGAGAAGCCGAGAGATCACTTCCTCGTTCATATTTCATCCGATGCGTTAGTGCATTGAACTTGCGGGAACGCAAATAGTAACTTGCGTGGCCTTTTCTGCGCACCTTTCGTTCCGTTCTTCCGTTACGCTTTCACCCAGCATTCGAGCATGAACACACGCGAAGATGATCGTCGTACGCCAGATCATCGGGAAGCGGTGTTTGAAACAATAAAACGCGTACAATAATGTTTCGTTTGCGCAACCGAAGCCGTACGTCATGCGTCGCAATAATTTTGTTTAATTTTGTACAAGCTATTTTCTGCCCGCCCAAGACGGGCGGGTGGTATGCGGATGGATCAAGTGCTATTTCTGGACGTTCTTAACCGAGCTTGCTGTATAAATCATGTGCCCCATTACACTGACGCGATCCGGCAGGGGAGTTTTTATTTCAACGCCAGTAAGTGGCCCCGCGGCAACCTTAACCCAGTGGAAAGCGGTTGCACATCCCCATGAACGGACTCCTACTTGCGACTCTGCATGATACGATTCTTTGTTATTGCTAATTTACTACCGCGTGGTGGCGAAAACAGCATAAGGAGCAGGGCTGTTAAGGTGCGCGATGACTCACCGTGTTCTGATAAGAATAATCTATCTTTTTGACGGGAAGCTAGGGTGCCTGTGGTAAACAGGCTGAGCGTGGTGGCTCACCGTGAGTTGCAGCCATTGATTGGGCCAAACTTTGCCCCGCCGGTAGCCACCTGAACGGAAAGTTACCGAGAGTCTTATTAAGTCCAGCCTGTAAAAGATGCCGCGTCCCCATTGCATCATCGCGTAACGATTGCGTGGGGCGGGTTTGCGTTTGGATCATCTTTGTGGAGGACATTCCACGGTTCTAGGGGATAAGTTGAAAACAATGCAACACATTTGTACACAGTAAGGTACGGTGCAACGTTCCGGAGTGGATGTTTGACTTGATCGCGTTCGAACGCTGCTTTGTAGCGGGAGTCTGATGAGGCGCCAATGGATTAGTCACTCCAGCCTGAACAGCTGCAGGCACGGTCTAGAAAGAACAAAGTAGGCTAAAGCGCATGAGTCATTGCATCGAAATTGTGCATCAGATTTGAAGAAATGCTCAGCAGTAGAGGAGCAGATATGGAAAAATGTTTCCCTTTATGAGTAAGCAATGTTCTGGAGAATGTTTAGGGTTTAAGGATCTTGTGCCTGAGCTACATCATTAACCACACTCATTTCCAATGCAAAACTAGACTAACTAAACAGTGAGTATGAATTTCCGTTTCGTCGCAGTTACGGACGCAGCTTTGCGGACTTTCCAAATTCATGTCAAATTATTGGCACAAGTGTCCGATCGCGGCACCATCAATGAGGCGCACAGAGAACATGGCGGATCTGTCGACGATCGGCAGACGGTGCGGGCTAGTCCGGAATGTGGCCATACTTTATTTAGATAAGTGATACAGACAAACACGCGCGCACACACACACAGCGCGCACGGTAACGGTATTGGCATCTCATTCTCATGCGGCTGGAATAAGAATCGACGCCCGGGGTGACACGTCAGCGTTCGTCCGTGTGTCAAACACCTTCTCCTACACGTACGCTGCTCGCTCGTTGGCGACATTAGAAAAGCGCGATTTCACCTTGAAACTGTGAACTCCTCCGAGACGGCGCACGGGAGGAAGTTCGAAGATCTCTTTGCAAATGTATGCTTCCCATCTTCGCCTCTGTCGCCTTGACGGCGGGAAGGAATAATTAAGAGCCGGCCGAATCGTTTCGGCGCCCACATCGGGCAACGATTCCCGTGCTCTCGCGTTTGTCTGTTTGACAGAAGTCTGTCGTAAACACGGTCTGCGCGCAGATATTGCATCAGCCAACGCGCGTTGCGGTGAGTTCGTCTGCTGAGGCGTACGTGATAAACTGATCGTAGGTATCGTGAGCGCGCTCCACGGAACCACGCGGTTCCGATCTGTCAACGAACTTGTGTGAGCGCGCGCGCCCTCTGGAGTGTCTATCTCTAGACTCCGCATTCCGAGCACCACGTGCTTGCTATTCCGGAACCCCATACAAACACACGGATACTGAAACGTGTTTTTGTGGGTTTATCAATCACCGCGGGGCCGCCGCCGCCAACTCCACCCGTGGCCAGATACTACGCACCTTATCTGCCACTAACCAGCGCGCGATAACTTCCCGCAAAACACTCGCACACAGACGCATTGTTGAATGGAAAATTTTCACAAGAATTCGAATGCCTTTCAGTGTGCACCTAGCGGCAGAACCGAGGTCATATTTCGCGGTGCCGCTACTAGGGTGTGCCAGTGCTAAATGCCACGTTCGCCGTTGGTTCTTCTTTTATGAGGAGAGGGGGGGGAGATGTCTGAAAGATAAATTCGTATCCCTAACCTTACCGAACTTCAAGCAGCCGCAAACACGAGCGGCGAGAGAAGAAGAGACCTAAGGAGGCGTTGACCATCGCCTACTACTCTAGCGCACAATGGCGAACGAAACGAAATTAGGTCAAACAGTGCGGAGATTTGGAGACTCTCGCGGCGGGGAATGGGTGACTTACAAGGGGGGAAAGGAGGTTTCGCTAACGATGATGGCGAAGGCAGGGCTTTCGCTATCTTCTTTCCGAACGATAAGACATTTGAACGTTTTGGTCTATGCTTGCTATGTATGTCTCGTACCACTGTATAATGGTTATAGAAAAGTGTTTCTAATAGCGTATCGGATAGCTGCTGGCCCCAACTATTATTAGCCGCATCCGCACGAACAGGTGTCAAAGTGAAGACTGAAAGGTGTCAAATATCTAAGCGGCATCAAATTAGCCGCAAAACAACCCTGCACCTTGTTATACATCGGTTGTTGGACGTTGGACCACGATTTCCGATGTTTGGACGTCGGTAAAGTGTGAGAAACACCGGTCGGGCGAACGCCTATCCGGCGTTCTATTTTGGGGCGTGTGTGTGTGTGTGATTTTTTTTTGACACGCAGCCGGCCCGTGTGCCGGCTTCCGGAAGGAAGGGTGATCCTATCGAGATCGAGATGTGCGCGAGATGTTTTGCGCTTGTGTGCTTGTGTTTGTTCCGTTGCAGCGATTAGGATCTGATGATAATGCCACAGAGGCTGATGCAATATTGCTCGTTCATTACTCTCTTCCCCGTCCCTCCAAACGCTCCTACTTATCGAGCCATTTGTCAAGCCGGGGTTTGGGCGAGAGCCACACAGGGGTGCGCAAACACACCGGAGTCCGGTTTATCGTTGCCTCCGCTGAGCCGTTGTTTACGCACCATTTTGGTGCCCTTTTCCAAGCGATCGCGGCGTATATGTGTTTTCAAACGGTTCGCTTCGTAAATGCGTTGCGTTTTTTTGTTCTCGGCCCCGCTTGGGAAAGCAATACAAAACACATTTAGCTCGCACATTGTTTTGGGCTGCATTCGACACGGTGGGTGGAGGGAGAGGGTGGGACTTGGATGTCGATCGCATCGGCAAGGTCAGTTCCGATGGCTTTCGCCTATCGGAGCGTTTCTGTTGTTGTCGCCACACGTTGTTTGGGGTGGTATAAAACAATCAAACTGTCTTGTTGTTTACCGCTCTGGGCTAAAGCTGGATAGGCTTACAAACCCGGCATTTACCGGATTTTGGGTTCGGTTGGTTCTGGTAAACAGCTGGACGTTGGAGGAGCGAATAGTAAGAGCATCACAAACACAAAGGCGCAAAGGCGTTCTGTGAAGTCTTATCACCGTAAAAAGTCCGACCGTTGCACTACGCGCAGGGAAGATTCAAGCGTACGTGTGTCCGCACGCACTTTAAGCCCATTCGATCGAGCAATCCGTTTTGAATTTTACGACCCATTTCCGCACTTCGCGACGCAAATGAACAAGGATAAGCGGTGCAGAAATGCATTATTATTTTGTCGTTAATTGAGGTGTACGTGAACCCTTGCACTACCTTGGGTTTGCACAAGCGGATCCTCCCGGCAAGAAGTTCCATTCTTTGTTCTTGTGAAAGAACGCTAAACAAAGCAACTATCAGCTCCAGCGACGCCGGCCACCATAGTCAAAACAAGCGGTTCGTGCTCCCGAATGCCGGTCACGAACGCGTGAACCGGCCGGGGCTGGATGATAACTTTGTTGTTGTTCGTTTTTTTTTCTAATTCCATCCCGTCTTTGTTGAAAGTGACAGCTGCGGTGGCGTTCTAGCTGTAAGCTGACTCCAGGAAGTTAAGTGTTTTAGTGTGGGAGAGTGGGAAGAAGGCTTGCACTGAAGAGCCCTTAAGAGCCGGCCGAATCGTTTCGGCGCCCACATCGGTCAACGATTCCCGTGCTCTCGCGTTTGTCTGTTTGACAGAAGTCTGTCGTAAACACGGTCTGCGCGCAGATATTGCATCAGCCAACGCGCGTTGCGGTGAGTTCGTCTGCTGAGGCGTACGTGATAAACTGATCGTAGGTATCGTGAGCGCGCTCCACGGAACCACGCGGTTCCGATCTGTCAACGAACTTGTGTGAGCGCGCGCGCCCTCTGGAGTGTCTATCTCTAGACTCCGCATTCCGAGCACCACGTGCTTGCTATTCCGGAACCCCATACAAACACACGGATACTGAAACGTGTTTTTGTGGGTTTATCAATCACCGCGGGGATCCGCCGCCGCCAACTCCACCCGTGGCCAGATACTACGCACCTTATCTGCCACTAACCAGCGCGCGATAACTTCCCGCAAAACACTCGCACACAGACGCATTGTTGAATGGAAAATTTTCACAAGAATTCGAATGCCTTTCAGTGTGCACCTAGCGGCAGAACCGAGGTCATATTTCGCGGTGCCGCTACTAGGGTGTGCCAGTGCTAAATGCCACGTTCGCCGTTGGTTCTTCTTTTATGAGGAGAGGGGGGGGAGATGTCTGAAAGATAAATTCGTATCCCTAACCTTACCGAACTTCAAGCAGCCGCAAACACGAGCGGCGAGAGAAGAAGAGACCTAAGGAGGCGTTGACCATCGCCTACTACTCTAGCGCACAATGGCGAACGAAACGAAATTAGGTCAAACAGTGCGGAGATTTGGAGACTCTCGCGGCGGGGAATGGGTGACTTACAAGGGGGGAAAGGAGGTTTCGCTAACGATGATGGCGAAGGCAGGGCTTTCGCTATCTTCTTTCCGAACGATAAGACATTTGAACGTTTTGGTCTATGCTTGCTATGTATGTCTCGTACCACTGTATAATGGTTATAGAAAAGTGTTTCTAATAGCGTATCGGATAGCTGCTGGCCCCAACTATTATTAGCCGCATCCGCACGAACAGGTGTCAAAGTGAAGACTGAAAGGTGTCAAATATCTAAGCGGCATCAAATTAGCCGCAAAACAACCCTGCACCTTGTTATACATCGGTTGTTGGACGTTGGACCACGATTTCCGATGTTTGGACGTCGGTAAAGTGTGAGAAACACCGGTCGGGCGAACGCCTATCCGGCGTTCTATTTTGGTGGGGCGTCTGTCGTGTGATTTTTTTTTGACACGCAGCCGGCCCGTGTGCCGGCTTCCGGAAGGAAGGGTGATCCTATCGAGATCGAGATGTGCGCGAGATGTTTTGCGCTTGTGTGCTTGTGTTTGTTCCGTTGCAGCGATTAGGATCTGATGATAACGCCACAGAGGCTGATGCAATATTGCTCGTTCATTACTCTCTTCCCCGTCCCTCCAAACGCTCCTACTTATCGAGCCATTTGTCAAGCCGGGGTTTGGGCGAGAGCCACACAGGGGTGCGCAAACACACCGGAGTCCGGTTTATCGTTGCCTCCGCTGAGCCGTTGTTTACGCACCATTTTGGTGCCCTTTTCCAAGCGATCGCGGCGTATATGTGTTTTCAAACGGTTCGCTTCGTAAATGCGTTGCGTTTTTTTGTTCTCGGCCCCGCTTGGGAAAGCAATACAAAACACATTTAGCTCGCACATTGTTTTGGGCTGCATTCGACACGGTGGGTGGAGGGAGAGGGTGGGACTTGGATGTCGATCGCATCGGCAAGGTCAGTTCCGATGGCTTTCGCCTATCGGAGCGTTTCTGTTGTTGTCGCCACACGTTGTTTGGGGTGGTATAAAACAATCAAACTGTCTTGTTGTTTACCGCTCTGGGCTAAAGCTGGATAGGCTTACAAACCCGGCATTTACCGGATTTTGGGTTCGGTTGGTTCTGGTAAACAGCTGGACGTTGGAGGAGCGAATAGTAAGAGCATCACAAACACAAAGGCGCAAAGGCGTTCTGTGAAGTCTTATCACCGTAAAAAGTCCGACCGTTGCACTACGCGCAGGGAAGATTCAAGCGTACGTGTGTCCGCACGCACTTTAAGCCCATTCGATCGAGCAATCCGTTTTGAATTTTACGACCCATTTCCGCACTTCGCGACGCAAATGAACAAGGATAAGCGGTGCAGAAATGCATTATTATTTTGTCGTTAATTGAGGTGTACGTGAACCCTTGCACTACCTTGGGTTTGCACAAGCGGATCCTCCCGGCAAGAAGTTCCATTCTTTGTTCTTGTGAAAGAACGCTAAACAAAGCAACTATCAGCTCCAGCGACGCCGGCCACCATAGTCAAAACAAGCGGTTCGTGCTCCCGAATGCCGGTCACGAACGCGTGAACCGGCCGGGGCTGGATGATAACTTTGCTGTTGTTCGTTTTTTTTTTCTAATTCCATCCCGTCTTTGTTGAAAGTGACAGCTGCGGTGGCGTTCTAGCTGTAAGCTGACTCCAGGAAGTTAAGTGTTTTAGTGTGGGAGAGTGGGAAGAAGGCTTGCACTGAAGAGCCCACCCGCTTTGGACGGGCGACCTGTGGCTATTGTCACTTTTGCGACGGATTGATTTGGTACAGGGTAATGCGAGAATTGTGAACAGACAGGTACAGCGACACGCAGAGATCGTTCCCACCAGCAGTGGCCGTTGACGTCAAGATCGTGTGTTAGGACGGGAAAGCTGTTGGAATGCACTCCTCCTCCAGAACAAACGATCAAAACAAGAAGGCGTGAAATGGCTGACACCGGGTCTCGCGAGTAATCAGCGCAAACGATCTGATCCTGCCTGCTGACTCCTCCTCGAAGCCGATTCCTGGTGCCGGAGACTTTAATCTGGACGATCGGCCTACAATGTGTGGGAAGTGAATCAGTTCGGTTTGCTGGTTTGCTGAAGTCCACTATCTTAATTGCTCCGGGAGCTCCAGAGCCGCAGAGTTCCGGCTAGAGCCGGGTAAGTTACGGAGCTCCTTCCACCTTGGCGACCGAGCCAACGGTGGGGAGGATAGGGTACACACACACACACACACACAGTAGGAAGTAATAAATATTTTGCTTCCATGCGGTCGGGGTTCTAATATTTGTGGCCGTAAGTTATTGTTCAAACATCGCGCATGCTCTTACGACGCTGCCAGACACTGGATGCGGGTTGGATCGGTTTCGACACGGGCTGGCACGTAAACAGTACTCGGATGGAAGCGGTATGGGCGTCGTATGGGAAGGGCTGAGCGGGGCTGGAGATGAGGTTGAGTTATTTTAATCCATCCGGCGTGTCGCATGCGTGTTTGTGTGTTTGATCATAGTTTTCCTTATTTTTACGATAGCGTGTCCCAAGCGTAAACTCGTTCCTAGAGGCTGGCCACAAACAATGTCGCGCACTGTTTTCCTTAAGCCATGCCTTATAAGAGCAAGCCAGATGTGAGGAGTCTTCTAAAGGCGTCGCTAGAATCGATCATCCCCTGCCGCGTGTCCACTTCACCGAACGACGGATCGCTCCGACAATGTTTCGAAACTCACCGAAATCACGTGTTTACGGCGTTGCATCAAGTGTGACTATGTCGCGTCTGGCTATCGCTTCGCCTCTGCCTCGATTGCACATGCACTTCCCGACGTTCCGGCGTGAATTGCGACGCAAAAATCGCTCATCTTACAGTCAAAATAAGCCACGGCACGGCTTCGATGGGACACGGAGCGGACGGTGGAGTGGAACGGTGACACGAGTGGCCCGAGAGTGGGCGATTATCATGGCTGCCTGGAGGTGTTTAATCGCGCCAAGCACATATGGTGAAATTTTATGCAACCTTTGCAGATAAACTTCTCTCGGCCTTCTAGGAGAGGTTTTTAGAAACAAGAGACGTGTGCTACTTCGATTGAACTTCTTGCGACCGTCTTACGGCGCGGAAGCCTTCTTCTCCTGGTGTCGATCACGCCTGAGCTATCAGTTCCTGGCTTTGCGCGCTCCGAATGCGAAGGTCAAGTATTTTTGCATGTGCCGCTTCTTCGCCCGCGGGACGTGGTCTTCCGCGCGGACATGACCTGAAATACGGGGTACGCTGAAGCGTAATTAAAAATCTGGATCACGCGTGGATTTCTGGCTGAAGGCTCCAAAGTACGCCGCAGCCAAGCAATCGCAGCAGGCCGGTACGGCTTGGTAAACAAAAACACCGCCTATTTTGTGTAAGGGTTCCTCCGTCCGTGCTGCAATCTTCCCTTTGCAAGGGATTTGTGGCTACGATTAATAGGGAGTACATTTTTGACGATTCAAAATAGAGGCGTTCGCGTTCGCGCCCACTTAACACGGACCGAAATGGCCGCAGCGAAATGGTTTGCGAAAAATCGTTTAACATCAACGTGCGTGAGCGGTAGTTCCCAGCAAGTACCTCAGTTAGCACCAGAAATCGAGCTCCTAAAAGGCACGGCAAACAGTAGTCTTCCATTGGGACACGGGGGATGCGCGTGAAGTATCACCCCGGGTTCGACCGGGGGACTTCTGGTGTTAATTTGCATGTTTTGAATCCAACTTGCAAGGAAAGGTTCCCGCAAGCAGCGCTTGAATCATATTAGGGAGACCGACAGA
The DNA here is from genome assembly GCA_002091845.1 of Anopheles cracens. Lineage (NCBI taxonomy): Eukaryota > Metazoa > Arthropoda > Insecta > Diptera > Culicidae > Anopheles > Anopheles cracens. Next base: position 336,317 of record KZ072606.1, read on the forward strand.
ATCGTGAGCAAACATCAGCACGCACATCCCATCTGCACGGGGAGGCGCTGATAACAACAACCGGGTGTGCCTATCTTATCGCAGTGTCAACGATCACGATCGCCCAGCAGCTCGTAATTGGTTGTTGTTTATAGCGTTTCCATTTATAGTGGGGCTTGTCGCTCTGTTACGTAACCGATCCGGTACGCTCAACTAGCGAGCATTGTTTGCTGCGTTTGGTGACGGATAATAAAGGGATTTCTTATCGTAAGCTGGAGCAAAACACATCGCTTAGCAACACTGTGGCCTATGCAAACCGTCCAAGGTGCTGTGAATTAGTTTGCGCCTCGTCCAGGAAGCTTCGTCTGTCGTATTCTAGTTTCTCCTCGCCAGCATCGCGAAACAAAACATTGCCGAAATTCGAATCGTTAACCTTTCGGTGGGGTGGGAAAAATTGAATAACAAATTCAACCCCGCGTTCCGTCCTTCGGGTGGCTGGCGTGGTTTTCAGCGGGTAAACACACATACGCCAGACCCACCACCGTGTGTATGCGCAAGGTTGGATCAATTTCGGACGACCTTTCGAAAAAAAAAAAAACGTTGGACCACTTCCCGACGCGCTAGACACTTTCCGTTTTGCTGAATGTGTTTTCGGATGTTTTTGGGTTTGGGTTGTTGGCTGGCGCGCGAAAGGGGGAGAACCTCCTGTGTTTGGGTCCCACGAGCGCGAGCGCGTACCCATTGGTAGAGAAGCGACGATCGGTGGCGGCGTCAATTACACAACCAAACACCGACGCCGAGGGCTACCACCATCTTCTAGCGCAACCATCATCATCATCGTCATCATCACCACCGAAGCATCTCATTTATCAAATCTCGCTCTCATCGCTGGCGGGCTTTCCACAAGGACTCTCTCGCGCGCGGTGAGAGAAAACCCATCGAGCCAGAAAATGGGGACGGCAGGCGTATGCGTTAAAAAAGCGCAGGGAAAACATGTTCCCTCTTTTTTACACCACCACCACCACCACCACACACACACAAAGTGTTTGGGGTAGCATTTTGTTTTTTTGTTTGTTGCTGCTTCTGTTTGGGATCTCTCTGCCATTTTCTATCTCACGTTTTCCAACGCCTACCTCGCAACCGGTGGGGTTCGCACTTGCGCCGCTGGGAAATGCTCGCACTTTAGCTCTCGTTTTTTTCGTCGCTACCACCGATTATCCTTTTCACCCACTCACGCTCGGCACGGGTGGGAAAAACACACGGGCTTCTCTTCCTAACTCTCTTTTGCGCTCGCGGCTAGGCGAGACTCATTTAACTCCACCTTTTATCGGGCCACGTCTTTTTCCAATTGGCTAATGGAAATGAGAATCGTTTGTATTTGTTTTTCTTTTTAGTTATTTTTTTAGGAGTAGAAAACAACACGGGGACGAGTTTTCCACAGCTTTCCTGTTCGAGGAAAAGCCTCAGTTTCCTGTTCGAGTAAAAGTTTGTTACATTGTGTGCTGGTTTTGTTTGACGTGGATTTCATAAAGGAATTACTGACAATCGGAATTCGTTTGAGTGAGAGTATTGGAACAGCTTTTACTTTTAGAAAAGTCAATTAAGGAGTCGTTTAATAGGGCATAGAATTGATGTACGATTCGTTCAGAAGAAAACAATACCACTATATAAACATTCAAAAAAGAATGTGTTAATTGTACATTGTATGGATCTTAACACTAACGGACAAATCTGGCGACAATTGACACTTTTGCAACTTTGTGCTTCGATAACTCGAAAACGGTTAGAGATATCGACAAACGGTTTTCACCTTAAGTCTTATATTTTTGCAACGATTTTTTTAAAAGGATTTTCAAAAATTTAAAAATCCGTATATTTCTGAGATACAATTTGTTACTCCTTTGCTTGAAGGCTAATTTTGGCAATTGGCAATTGGCAATCGATTGGGCTGAAATTTTCACCAGTTGTGCGCAAACTGTTCTAGTTTTATAATCCGTCGAATTTGTGACCCTACCCCCTTCCGTTTGCTCCCCAGCCACCCTCAAGTAAAATTCCGCCGACGTCAAAATTTAAAAAAAAACTTGAAAACTATACGCAAAAAAAATTGGAGGCCGAATTCCATGAAATGGCATATATTGGGCATATTTCAGCCCAATCGGTTGCTAAAATTAGCCTTCTAGGTGTCAATTGACACCACCAATTGTAAGTGTTAAAGTATTTTAATTTTTATGCTATCCTCAGCCACGAGGACAATCTAAGAGAAAACCTATCTATTCTAAAATTTTACAATAATTAAAGCAGCTTTCATGTTATCAAATCATCAAAATAATCTGTTGAAAACTTTATTGAAAAATTCCTTCTTATTTTTTTAAAATAGAAATCTCTCTTATATACTGAAAAAGCCCACCATCCATTGCTTCACGCTCTCCTGTTCATAATTCAATTTCCCACGACATGCCCGGTCACATTTTGCGCCCGATGTCAACGTTTTGCAAACCAGTCACTGATTGAGCTGCCAAAAGATTGATTATCGAGCGGGTGAGCATGATCCTTGTGAACCTTTGTACCGGCGACGCTGCACTTACCCACGATTCCCATCGTTGGCCGGTGCTCGTGACGACGGGGGTGTGACGTTTTTCCTGCGCCAATCAACGTTTAACTCAAGCCGATAGCGATCAATCCTTCGCGGTACTACTTTCTCCCTGCGTGCCCTCAAGGGTGGCGCACTATCGTAATGACCATCGGAGCCGGGTATGAGAGCGGGTCAGTTCGCTTATCTGATGTACCTGTAATGGAGCAGGGCGAGCGAGAGGAAATCGATAGGTATTCGATGAAGGCATTCGAGCAATGAAAATGAACCTTTTGTAATGGAAATTTTAGTTGAAAAAAAAAGTAAATCGAGTTGTTGGATTGGTGGCTTAGTTACTCACAAAAACCATCTTAAAATTTTACAAAATTAAACCAAAAGGGAAACTGACATTCTCTTGTAAATATGAAAAATGTCCCAAGATTTTTGTATTTTTTGAGTGAAATCATCAAGCAATTTCAATCTTGTTCAACTTTGTTCCGAGAGTGCTGGTTGCCATAAAAAAAACTGCTTCTAAACCACGAAAGTTTATATTAAAAGTAAAAAAAGGAAAATATTGAAATGAGCTGGTACAAAATTTTCAAAATTCGTCAAAATTTGCCCAACCAATCGGCAGCGTAAAGTCTTCGACGCTAATATGGCCCGTAAATCGCGAACCCACTTTACGCCGACCGTGTGACAACGAATCCGCGGATCTGTCGCCCCGTCGGTCCTCGGGCATCCAAAAAAAACCCAACCGACCTCCTCCGGTCGGCTTTATTTACGCGGCGCGCGGCTTGTCACACCGAAATGCCACTTTCGCCCGGACCTGCCAGCCCGCATAATCAACTTGTTCTCTGCGCTGGCTGTGAATTTCTGTTCCCGGCGGGTCGTAGGATTGGAAAATCTAGCAACTCCCGGGACCGTGGCCGGGCCGGAGTCAGTGATTTTCGGCAATGCGCGGGCATTTCGGGGTCCCGTTGATGGAAATTGATTATATTTTCGATTTGTTTTCATGCGTTTTTTTCCTCTCTCTCTCTCTCTATCGCTCGCTCGACGTTGAGTGTGTGTGTGTGAGCGTCGCCGGCATTTTATTGGGACTTAATTGATGAAAATCTACCAACACACAGGCACAGGCACCCCTCGAACGCTCTAACGATTGGTTTAATCGGAGGTTTTTTTTATTTCACTACAGACATTTTAAAGAGAAATTTAAGAGTTTAAAAAAACCGGTCACCGTTTTTTTTGTTCGCCGTTTTGGAAGGGAAAACTCCGAGGGAAAGCTGACTATTGACACTTCATATTAAAACCATCGATATGTGGGACATTTCTGCTGCTCGTTCCCACCGCATCCCGGACCCGAAACCCGTCCCTTTCGCTGTGTTTCTTTGCTCGTCAAATTTGTACTTCGACTTTCGAGCCCGGGCGGAAGTGGGCA